>JAKGSA010000885.1:52546-121652 GCA_033558755.1 Philaethria dido
TCTTCAAACGAAGTTACTAGAAGCAACTAGTAAAATTTAAAGTTATATATTGACTCGCGAACGTCTAGCAACCTTTAAGTAATAAAGTTTAAATTTCAGCGAGGTTGTTGCTTTACACTGAAAGTATCGCTTTATTCACCGCTACCTTTAGCTTTTTACCTTTTTTCGTGAAATATCAGGAAGTCGTTGTTTTGTTGAAACTAGTGGTGAATTTTAAACATTTACTTTTATTAAAGTTAGGAGTTTATGGATGCGAAGCTTATTTGCAAATTGACATAAATACATAGCTTCACGCTGTATCCCGCATATAGCAGGGTAGGCAGAGGGAACCTACTGTTAAGACACTCCGATCCCCACTTTCCGCCGAATTTGAGGCATTGCGTGCTGAGTGGTGGAACTTAACGCTGCGCTTTGCCTTGTTGCCAAACCCAGGAAATGAAATAGAACGGAACTAAACTTCGCACTTTCCCTTACTAGAGTGGGGAAATGATTTTTTTTAGCTATACACTGTATTCCGTACGTGACAAGGTAAGGGAATAGGGAATCTGGACCTAAGTTGAAACCTAGTATTAAGACACTCCGTTCTCGTAATGTTTCTGTTCCCCACTAGAATAAAAATAATTTAACAAGCATTGCCCTGAATAAAATCGAACTCACAACCACTCTCGTCTACATTCAGAGGATTGATTTCCGACTGCGCCACCATAATTTTTTTTGGGGTTTCTATTATTATTAAATAATTTTCGTATAGTGTATAAGAACTCTATTATAGGTATTATCCTAATGCTATAACGCTGAGCAGGCTTTTCGATTTTCATACCTTACATGGCAAATATGAGGTAGATTCATTATAAAGGATTTTATAAGTAAAGATTAATCGTTCATACCTATATATACCATACTACCGTTTTATTCTGGTTTTACTTGTCTTTACCTAAATTTCACATATTATTGGGGCAAGTAGAAAGAATGTAGTGTCACATCTCTCCGGCCTCTGCTTTAATGTCAACTTGAAAAAAAATCAATAAACTCAAAATTTCTCAAGATCAAATTTTTCACTTCACTTCAAAACATACTTGAGATCCCTATCTCTATATGTTTTGTCGACACTTACTTTCATGGGAACACGTTTTATTATGCCAAAAGTGTTAAAAATTTTGGGCCAAATGAATCAGATGAAGAATGATATTTTGAAGAATTACCTACCCATATCTCCACTTTGGCAACGCAAAGCGCGGCGTTAAGTTCCGCTACTCATACGTCATGTTTTTATTACGGATAAAGAATAAAAAATAGAATTTCTTGACAATAAAACAAAAAAAATATAAAAATATAAAAAATATATACATAAACAGACAGACGTATTATTGAAACTATTTACTCATATATACATACATAGCTTTACGCTGTATCCCGCATATAGCAGGGTAGGAAGAGGGAACCTAATGTTAAGACACTCCGTTCCCCACTTTCCGCCGAATTGAGGCATTGCGTGCTGAGTGGCGGAACTCAACGCCGCGCTTTGTCTTGTTACCAAACCCACGAAATGAATATACTAAGCTTTTACATTTCCTGGAGTGGGAATCGAGCCCACAACCTGTCGCGTTTACAGTCGTACGCTTGTATCTCTGCGCCACTACAGGCGTTATATAAAAATATATTTCGGAACACCCATCCATTAACAAGTTTGGCCGAAAATAAACTAATTAATACCAAAATATTTCACATTTTTTCAACTTTCCCACGAAAAGTTAACAGCAATTTCGCTAATATTTTGATATTCTATATTGAAATAAATACTCTAGTTTTTGCAAAAAAATTTAAGCAGTTTCACTCTGTATCTGGCACATCTGTCGCCTGTTAACGTCTATCGTAGCACAAAGACCCAAGCGGCTGTAAGCGCGACAGGTTGTGGGTTCGATTCCCACTCCAGGAAATGGAATTTTTCATTTCCTGGGCTTGGTAACAAGGCCAAGCGCGGCGTTGAGTTCCGCCACTCAGCACGCAATACCTCAATTCGGCGGAAAGTGGGGAACGGAGTGTCTTAACACTAATTTCCCTCTGCTACCCTGCTATATGCGGGAAACAGCGTGAATGTATGTATGTATGTATGTATCTCGCATATAACGTGATAGTCAGTCATTTTTTATATGGTAGCTAGTGTTAATAATGTCGTTTCATTCAAATTTAGTCACTTATAAGACCTGACGAGTAGTTTTTGAGTTATTCGTAATAATTTTACAGTCCGTTGCTATCCCACTGCGCCGCCAAAGCGTCTTTCCTCAACAAAATGTCAAATATTTACAATTGACTTCGCTTTGCTCTTATGAAATGTCAATATCAATTCATTAGTGTATACTGTTTGAAGGAAATTTGTTAGAAAATGACTTTTTATTGAAAAAAGTCCTAGATAGTCGTTTGATATTCGTGAAAGATAGGTGATATTGCAAAAATGAAACTGCCTGTATAGTATTCCAGGTCATTGAGATATATTTAGCCGATGTCAAAAAAGGAGATTATCAATTCGACTTTTTAAGAATCACATATGATTCTTTCAAATTTGATCTTTTCAAATTTGGTTAGGTAGAGCGAGGAGCGTGGAGAGTCTGGGTGAACTTTAATGTGCATTTTGAAGGGGCCCCTTAAACCTCCACTTGGGCCGTAAGTCCCGGGCACTCTCCAAACTCCTCTCTCTGCAACGCGATGGGAACACCCGCATGGTGAATCCATGAATTGCTAAGGAATAGGAATTAACTTAGCAATCCATGGCTAACATATGTTAGCTAGTGCTTCTGATATGGTCCCATTTAAATTTAGTCAAGAATTTTACTTTTTAGCGCATTTTAATTGAAGTCGATTTTTTTATTTAATTTTTCTTTAATTTTCTTGGATAAATAGTTATTCCATTAAAACTAAGTAACGCCTAAATAAGTTTTTGTACATAATATAATAAGCTTATAAATTATTAAATATTTCTATTTAAAGAAATAAATAATGTAGGCCATCGCGGCACAACGCGACAGGGTTAGATTGAATCACTATTGGTCGTGGGTTCGATACCCACGCGGAGGAATAATTACATTCAAACTATTTTCTTTCCGCTCTGTTAAACCCCTCTTCTGTCACTTTACACGCAAAACGGCGGACGGAGTGTTTAGACACTAGTTTCACTCTGACTACCTACCTACTATGCGGGATAAAAAGTGAATCTGCAAATAAAGGAATAGATAATAATACTTTTTATACAATTATACTGTAATATTTACAACAACAGCATTACTAACTACACGAGATACTCATTTACTCTAAATATAATTTTAAAATACATTAATTAAGGCACCAAAGCTTTGATATTCATTGAAATTAGATGAAAGTGAAAATTTATGTCGCCTTTTGTGTCTCGTAATGACGTTTCTGCTGAAGTTGTAGACACATATAACATACGGAGTGCTTATGGGAGTGGTACAAGTTAAAAGATAGACCCTAGTGTAAAGATATTCCATTCTCTACTTTCCGTTCAAACTTGAGATACAGCATGTTGAATTACGTAACTTAACGCCGCACTTTGTCTCACCAAAGTAGAGAAATCATCATAATGTAGTTATATTTTAGCCTTGCATATAATAATTGGGGTAATCAAACATTGATTTATATTCAAGACTGTGTAAATTCACTAATCAAAAAACAACGTATGTATCTTGTTGAGAAGAACGATAAAAGAAATACAAAAAGATATTCCATATTATTAGTCATCTATTTTTAATAATCTCTATTAAGTAGAGGGAGAAGTATGAACAGAGGCGAAGGTTTAATACATTTTTAGGAGGCCCTTAAGACTACAACATTTGGAAAAGTCCCTGGTACTGTTCCCCCCTAGTAAGTCCCCGAAATGCTAAGGAATTTCACCTTATCATGACATGTGTCCTTATTTCTATTAAATCCATTAAATACGGAATGCGTTTAAAACTTTTTTTTTTATATTCACGCCGTGTCCCGCATATAGTAGGGTAGGCAGAGGGAACCTGAGAACCTGTTAAGACACTCCGTTCTCTTACAAAAATTCCGTTCCCCACTTTCCGCCGAATTGAGGCATTGCGTGCCGAGTGGCGGAACTCAACACCGCGGCTTGCCTTGTTAAAATTTATTAAAAAAAATAGGTAGAGAAAAAAAAACAGGTAGGGAAATAAATTTTAAAGGGACCATTAAGCCTAAATTTGCGGAAATCCCAAGCACTACTCTAAGCTCCCTTCTAAAAAATCAAATTAATAAGGGCCCTTTGAGTTTACACTTGGGCAAATCCCTGGCAATGCTCCACTCCAATATTTCCATAAAATTCCAAATATTTTTATCTCATCACGTGATAAATTCTATATTAATAATCTTTTAACTTGTACCATCCCAAGCTGTGGGTAGAATTGAGAGGCAGATAAGCTCACTTCCTGCAACTGGGGTTCCGGTGATGCTGCGAGTTGAAACGTTACGTTTAAATATGATGTTATCATTATATTATTATTTTTCGTTTTGCTAACTGTTATTTGAGTTTTGGATTGCTTTTTTATGTTACTAGACTAGTGTAGTTAGATTTTAATTTAGTTTTATTTCAGTTTGTTTTAAGTTTTTGTAGATAATTTTTCAAATGTTATTCAAACAATTAGAATAATTTTGAAATGTGTAAATATTTTAGATATATAAAAAGTGAATGTTATTGAAAATTTGTAAAACATCTCCAAATATGTAAATATTTCAGAAAAATATAAAAAAAGGTTGTAGTAAGGAAATTTGTAAAACACACCCCTACATAGATTATAATAAATAAAATAAGATGCAATAAGCGTAATAGAATTTCGAAGAAGAAGAACCTTAAATAGCCCATGAGGTACGGGTTCAGTCCTCACTATATAATTTTTTTATGTTTCTAATTTTTGCGGCATGATAAATAAAGACCGGCATGAGAGTCTAATACCAAGGCATTCCATTCTCTCTTTTCCACCTGAATTCAAGGTATTACGTATTCAGTGGCGGAACTTAACGCCGCTCTTTGTCTTACTTTAATATGGAAATGAAAATAACGTATCTACGTCTCTGGTGGTGTTCATGGGCGAAGGTAACCACTTACCATCATGTGGTCCTTCTGCTCGTTTGCCATGTGTTATCCACAAAATATATATATATCTCATCACGACACGATGGGAATCGAATACTCAACCAATCTCGTTTATTATTATTCACTGCGCTATGAAAGCCTAATTATTATCTATTAATTAAATTTTCGACTAGAAAAGCTTAAATTATGCCATTTATCTGACAGAATCGACAAACGATAACGAGCGATTGTGGTTAACTTAACGTTGAACTTCGATACATTTTAGTTTGAACTAAAAGTTAGTTTGTGTGCGGTTAGTTTTATGTTACTAGTTCTTAGTCATCTAATATATATGTATAGGAGACTATAAAACTGTTTTTCTTTTTCTAATTATGACATTAATACTTTAAAATATTCAAAATAGTTATAACTGTTTACTAATACAAATCTGATAACATATACGGCGTTAAGTTCCGTCACCCATCACACAACGCCAACGAAAAGTATAGAGCCTTTTCTCATTTGTTCTCTCTATCTATATACTGTTAGAAACCATAATCTACAGCGAGCACTCAGCACGCAATGCCTGAATTCGGCGGAAAGTGGAAACGGAGTGTCTTAACACTAGGTTCCTTTGCCTACCCTGCTATATGCGGGATACAGCGTGAAGTTATGTATGTATCTATAACGAGGATATATAGAAACGATCAAAATCACCCTCGTCCCATTTCGCCGTCGACTATCAACTAGGACGCTGACGTTACTCTGACCGCCTTTTAATTTTATTTTCTAATTGATTGAGAAATTATTATCCCATTCTAGCTTTTTTTTTAACTTCACGCTGTATCCCACATATAGCAGGGTAAGCAGAGGGAACCAGAGAACCTAGTGTTAAGGCACTCCGTTCTCTTTCAACATTTCCGTTCCCCACTTTCCGCCAAATTGAGGCATTGTGTGTTGAGTGGTGGAATTCAACGCCGCGCTTTGCCTTATTACCAAACCCAATAAATGAAAATACTAAATTTTAAATTTCCTAGATTGGGAATCGAACCCACAACCTGACGTGTTTACAGACGCTTGTGCCTCTGCGCCACGACAGGCGTTAACTTAATATTCTAACTAAATATTTTTTGTAATTTCTAAGATTACAAATTTACATCTTGTAAGAGAAGCTTCCAATTCATCTCAAGACGTGCCTAAGAATAAAGCAAGACAGTACTAGCATTTTAGAATGAAACTTTGTTAGAGTAACAACTTGATACTCTGGGGAACGCTAACTATTTACTGGAAGTAGACACGAAATTCTGTTGGTCATTATATATATATATATATATATATATGTGAATATATATTTAGAAACCTCTCTGACTACCCTGCTATACAGAATTCGAACCAATGACTATCGCTGAAAATAACTTACATTTCACCTTTTCCTATAGGATTGTATAATTTAATAATGTATCAAGGATTTATAGCGCATCCCTTACTTTGTTCCCGCGCGGGATTATTTGTAAATACGTTACAAACAGACGAATAAGTAGACGTGTTATTTCCCCAAAGATTACGCTTACTACCTGTATTTTTTTAGCTTCACGCTGAATCCCGCATATAGCAGGGTAGGCAGAGGGAATCTGAGAAACTAGTGTTAAGACACTACGTTAACTCTTAACACTTCCGTTCCCTGTAAACGCGACAGGTTGTGGGTTCGATTTCCACTCCAGGAAATGTAAAAGCAATGCCTCAATTCGGCGGAAAGTGGGAAACGGAATTGTTGAAAGAGAATGGAGTGTCTTAACACTAGGTTCTCTGTAGCCAGGTTCCCCCTGCCTACCCTGCTATATGCGGATTACAGCGTGAAGTTAAAAAAAAAAAAAGAACTTCCGTTCCCCACTTAATTTAATTCCCGTAATGTTTAGATTACCCTAAAATACATACATACAGGCTTCTTTTCGGTCTAAAGGTTGTTTGGAAAAGATGGCTACTTAGCCATAAAACCACCCTTTGTACATGTGTTTTATATATTAAGTTTGTTTTCTTTTGTTCTTTTTGGTGTGCAAATAAAGTAATAATAATAATAAATTTGAATGAGAGCACATCGTAGAAACGACTCATTAACACATATAAAAACAGTCGAATTTGAAACCTCTTTTTTGAAAGTCGGTTAAAAATATTGAAGTTCACAACAAGAATCGTATTAGCCAGGAGAATTTAGTAAATATCTGTCAAATAGTTTTTGAGTTATTCGTAGTGCATTTCAATCAAAGTCAATTTTCTTCTTTTATTACAATATTTATTATTATTTCCACTATATAATAATAATAACGAATTTCCATACAAATGAATAAGTAAACATATTTTTATTATAACTTATATATAAAAAATGCTGTAATTTCAGCAATTTTCCTACCACAAGAAAGTGGGAAACAAAAGATAATTAACATGTAAATTTTGCGGTCGTCTGAAGCCGGAGTTGAAGGAAAGGTTAAAAATAGTCTAACACTTCATGAACGTTCAGCTTTGATACCTTAAAGTACTTTTGAATAATGCATAATATTACATACTTACACGCTTTTATACTCTCTTTAGAAAGAATATAGTAAAGATTTTTTTTTTAACTTCACGCTGTAACCCGCATATAGCAGGGTAGGCAGAGGGAACCAGAGAACTTAGTGTTAAGACAACTCCATTCTCTTTCAACAATTCCGTTCCCCACTTTCCGCCGAATTGAGGTATTGCGTGTTGAGTGGCGGAACTTAACGCCGCGCTTTGCCTTGTTACCAAACCCAAGAAATGAAAATACTAAATTTTACATTTCCTGGAGTGGGAATCGAACCCGCAACCTGTCGCGTTTACAGTCGCACGCTTGTGCCTCTGCGCCACGACAGGCGACAGAATATAGTGAAGTCTTATTACTTTTTCTCCGTAAATATATTATTTTTTATTTCGTGAGAGATCAACTTGGAACGGAGTGTCTTAACACTAGGTTCTCTCTGCCTACCATGCTTTATGCGGGATACAGCGTGAAGCTATATATGTATGTACCATAGTGGTGTAAAATACATGTTACCATAATAACTTGTAGTGCTTTATGCAAAAGTGTATGTCAAACACAAGGTAGTGTAAATTTTACGTACAAATATGTAATATAATTTAAAAAACATAAAATAAACCAACTAAATATTAAAATTTGTCACAACTTTAAAACTTTCATCTGAAAATCCATATAAAATTCAGCAAAACGAATTTAGAAGTATGAAAATGCTTACTCGTTCATCGCTCACCCATCAAAATGTCTGTCATAAAAGTCAACGTTTTACTTTGATGATTGGTTAAAACCCTTCTTAGTTTAACTAGTTAAACATAATGCGACGTTGAGTTCCGCACGTATGAAATTATTTTAAATATAAAGAAGTTTAGAATTTAGATTTTTTTTAACTTCTCGCTATATTCAACCGAATCTTTGTTTCAAAGTTTGTTAGGTGGTAGGAGGTTTCGTCCTCCGTCTGGCTCGCGACCACTATCATGTCAAAGACGAACCGCCAAACATCTAATGATGTGTTCCGGTTCGATAACATGTAAGCCAGGCTTACCCTGTCCCACCCATCCATTCCCCAAACTGTGGTGGTTTCGATAGCGAACTACTACATTGTCCTCCCCTTCCGTATGTAGCCCTTAGGTTGGCAGTGCGTTTACAACACCTCAGTATTGTAGATGTCCATGGGAGAAGGTAACCACTTACCATCAGGTAATTTGCTTGCCCGTTTGCCCTCCGTCATCCATAAAAAAAAATCTGAAGCACTAGCTATCTATCGCTATCATATAAAAAAAGAATCATCCAAATTGGTTCACCCAGTAAAAAGTTATGCGGTAACACACATAAAGAAGCAATCTAATTAAAAACACAAAATTTTATTACCAGGTAATATTTTTAATCGATAACTAATACTTACAATCGATGTTAGAAACGAACAAAACATCGATTATCGTAAACTCAATAGTTTCAATGTCGTTCCAGAGGTTCGGGACAAAAAACGCATTTGAAGTTGTAATAAAACATAGATTTCCCGGGAGCCAAATCAAACTGAACTGAACTGTACGTTGGGGTTTTCTTGTGGCATACATATTATTGGAATCGATTAGTCTTTAATTTATTTGTATGAATACGTTAAAATAATATTTTTAATGGAAACTAGGGTGGCACTTGGTTCAATCTTCACGCAGGGTAACGGTTATATCAATAGCTTCCGGTAGAACTGTCCCTTGTTCCCTGTTCCCTGTGAGGGGACGAGGTCAGAATACAATTCCCCTCCGCCGCTGGGTAGCGTCCCGTAAGAGGGGTATCCCAGTAGTTTGGTGGTAGAAGATTCGTCCTCCATCTGGCTCGTGACCACTATCATGTCAAAGACGATCCGCCAAATATCTAATGATGTGTTCCGGTTCGATGGCATGCAAGCCAGGTTTTCCCCTTTCCCATCCATCCTTTCCCCAGAATGTCGTGGTTCCGATAGTGGACTACTACATTGTATCCCCCTTCCATCTGTATGTTATGGCCTATTTGGATAAAGAATATTTTAATTTTAAATTACTCTCATATAACCACCCTAGAAAGTTAATACGCGGCGTTGAATTCTACCATTGTCACTTCACCTCTGTAACTAGACTTGTATGTTTTTGCAAAGAAAAGCTTCTTAAAAAAATAAAAAAAAAATACAATTCTTTAATACAATTCCGTATTCTACCCGAAATTGAGACATTAGTTGTTACGTGGCGGAACACAACGCCGCGATTTGACTTACTAGAGCGGATACTTAAAATATAATTTATACATAAGCATTTGCTCGAGCAGGGAACCCATAACCAAGCCTAAAGTCAGAAACTATACCACTGCGTCATGATGGACTTAAAAATTGTCAATAAATGTCATTTGAAGGATGCACTTGATGTACTTCAACGTCAACTAGTAAAAAAATGACAAGTACTCATGTGTCAACATTTCAAAGCTAAGTGCAGAATATAGTAGGGAATATTTTGCTGCCTTGTGCTCTTTTTAATCGACTTCCAAAGAAGGAGGTTCTCATTTAGGCTGTATTTTTTCTGTGTTTTTTAATAGATAACGGATGGCAAACGAGTAGAAGGACCACCTGATGTTAAGTGGTTACCTTCGCCCGTGGACATCTACAACACCAGAGATATTGTAGATGCGTTGCCGACCTAGAGAATACAGATGGAAGGGGGGGACAATGTAGTAGTCCGCTATCAGAACCACCACAGTTTGGCGAAAGGGTGGGGGAAAGGGACAACCAACCCAGGTTTTACCTGGGTTGGTTGGTTTTTTACTGGGTGAACCTGTTTTGAGGTATTTTTTTTTTCTGTATGTTAGCTAGATTCTGTTATGGTCCCATTAAAATTTAATTCAGATCTGATGTTTTTGAGTTATTCGTAATGGTGTTATTTTTTTGTGTAATTAAAATGGGTTTCCATTTTATGTTAATATTTTAGTTATACTTTTTGTTAACAATTACAATTTACTAGCGGCTTCATTGACACGTAAAATATACATTGCACACTTTGTACAGACGTGTATGTCAAACACATACTAGTCTGTACGTAATATTTATAAAGAAATATGTATGACAGCAGGGCCATCTTTTGTCGCTAGAATTCGAGACATTGCGTTTTAAATCGTAACTCAACGCCGCGCTTAGTCTCATATAAGCGGAAATTTAAAAAAAATGAATTTAACCAATTATCTGAGTAGGAATCGAATCCACAACCAACAGACGCTGTTCCGTTCCATCTTAACTTATTTTTATCGGTATACACCAAATTAGAACAGCCAAAACATACCTGTTATAATCTTACATCAAAAATGAAACAAGGAAAGAAAAGCTTTGTTCAATATAATAGGGAATTGGGAAAAACCTTATAAATCTTTTTCCATGTGTGTTAATATCTAGTTTTGAAAGAGCACGGTTAATATGAGGCAAGTAATTTGGTACGTGACCTCTTGCGACTCAAGAAAACCAATTATGGGATCCGATTTGTCCTTCATTTGAAGCTGGATTATAACTAGAAATTTATTTCTGTGATATCATTATAAGTAATGTGTAATTATAGGATTTTTGTTTTCAGCAATTTTTTTATGTTAATGCTTGTCGTGGTGCAGAGGCGCCAGGCAGTGCAACTGTAAACGTGACAGGTTGTGGGTTCGATACCTACTCCATTAAATGCAAAAGTTTAGTATTTTCATTTCCTGGGTTTGGTAACAAGGCAAATCGCGGCAGGCGTTGAGTTCCGCCGCATCAGCACGCAATGCCTCATTTCGGCGGAAAGTCGAGGGAGGGAAAGGGAACAGAGTGTCTTAACACTAGGTCCTCAGGTTCAATCTGCCTTGCTATATGCGGGATACAGGTTGAAGCTAAAAATAAATTAATTAATTAAAAAAAAGAATTATCATATTTACATATATAAAAGCGATATTGAGTTATTGAAAGACAACGTACACCCAAATTAACGGGCTGTCGTGAAGTTAGTCGTGGCGCTAAGGCATAAGCGTGCACCTGTAAACGCGACAGATTGTGGGTTCGATTCCCATTCCAGGAAATAAAAATATTACAATAAATATTTTTAATAATTAATATTTTATACTTTCATATCCTTGCCTCAATTAGGACAGTGGGGAACGGAAATCTTTAGATAATGTGTCGTAAGAGTGTCTTGACAATAGGTTCTCAGGTTCCCTCTGCCTACCCTGCTATATGCAGGATACAGCGTGAAGCTAAAAAAGGGAACCTGATATTTGGCATGTAGGTTCCTTGTAAAACGTTAAGAGAGAATTTCCTAAAATACCTAAAGAAATAGGAAAAATTGAGATTTTAGTACGGAACCAAAGTCCCAATACAGTTCCAGTATAAATAAGTTAATAATAAAGTAATTTCTTTGGAACTTATATACTGTTCATTTACATCAAAGTTTTAACACTTCTTCCTTCAACTTGGGTGAATGTGCCTCAGTTTTGAAGTTCCAGTTCAAACGGCTGTTGTAAAAATGGCTAACTGCTCTTAAAAAGAGTTTCTAAGGAGATATTATTATAAAGGTCTTTGTGCGCGTCAATTTTTAAATAATAAATGTGTTTTGTTGAATATAATATTTTTTTTCTTTCTTTTTTCTTTGTCTTTGCCGGCTTTACGTTTTTATCTAGTGTCAAGACACTCTGTTCGCCGTTTTTCCGCAATATAATAATCAATGTATCCTATATATTAAGTGTCTACGCCTGAGGTTACCTGTAAGAGATCACTTACAGTGATAAGGTCGCCTTAGCATACTGCAAATTTGTGTTTTGTATGTTCCACTATACTTGTTTTCTTTTTTGTGTGTGCAATAAAGTATTTATCTACCTTACTAGAATTACTCTCCCGAGCAGGAATCGAACCTCCAATCAATCGTGTTTACAAACACTGTCCTACTGCACCATAGCTGCCTAAAAGATTAAAACCCACTGTGATGAATTTAATACATAAATAACCGTTTTTTTTAATCTAGTTGCAACTTAAGATATTTAATAACATATACCTAAATTTTTTATCCAACACAGAAAAGAGAAGAGAGATGAAATAAAAAACTCATTAACATTCCATGTATTGCAGAGAGAGGACTTCGTAACCGTGTCTGGGACTAACGATCCAAGTGTAGATCACCCCTACTGTCCGCGCTCCTCTCTCTACCTAACCAAATTTGAAAAGATCCTGCTAATGTCGCCCTTGTAATATATGCTAGTACTAAGCAACCTAACTGTTTTTTAGACAGCCATCATAACCTGTTAAAAACAATTCAATTCAATTTACAACACGTTTAAATGTTACGAACACGGGTGGAAAGCGGAGAACGGAGTGTCTTGACGCTAGATTCTTTTTTTTATTTTTTTTTTATTTTACGCTGTATCCCACATATAACAGGGTAGGCAAAGGGAAACTGAGAACCTAGTGTTAAGACATTCCGTTCTCTTACAACAATTCCGTTCCCCACTTTCCGCCAAGTTGAGGCATCGCGTGTTGAGTGGCGAAACTCAACGCCACGCTTTGCCTTGTTACCAAACCCAGAAAATGAAAATACTAACATTTCCTGGAGTGGGAATCGAACCCACAACCTGTCGTGTTTACTGTCACGACAGGCGTTAGTTATCCACGCAAACGACGTCACGGGAAAACTATTTAATATATAGAAAAGATAGCAGGTTCAAATTTTTTAAGGCAATTTAATAAAACCTATTTAGATAACACAACATTTATGTACATCTTGATTGCGTTTTATGAAATAAACATTTTACACTCGGCCTTGGAACGACGTGATGTTAGTAATCCTACTTTTACTTAAAATTTGTCGTTTGTCAAGCCATATTGTTTTAACCGACTTAGAAAATAAAGAGGTTCTCAGTTAAATTGTATTTATTTTTTGTGTTTGTTAGCATATATTTTTTTACTGGGTAAGCAGATTTTGATGATTTTTTTTCATGTGATAGCTAGTGCTTCAGATGTGGTCCTAATTAAATTTAGTTGAGATTTGACGAGTAGTTTGTAAGTTACAGTGTATTTTATTTACATACATACATAGCTTCACGCTGTATCCCGCATATAGCAGGGTAGGCAGAGGAAACCTAGTGTTAAGACACTCCGTTCCCCACTTTCCACCAAATTGAAGCATTGCGTGCTGAGTAGCGGAACTCAACGCCGCGCTTTGCCTTGTTACCAAACCCAGTAAATGAAAATACTAAATTTAACATTTCCTGGAAAGAGAATCGAAGCCACAACATGTCGCGGTTACAGTCACACGCTTGTGCCTCTGCGCCACGATAGGTGTTTATTTGAAGTCGGTTTTGTTATTTTGTTAATACCAAGTGACAATTTTTCACATGGGGGTATGATTATATTTCGGTCGAAGCGCCGTAACTAAAGAACTGAACTGACGATTATGTTAAAATTTTCTTCATTTCTCCGTTCTGGTTGAATATAATGCAGCGTTGAATTCCGCCACTTGACACACAATTGACAGACAGCATACGGAGTGTATACACACTAAATTCTGTCTGACTACCCTATTGTACGCGATAAAAATATTTTTTTTTATATTATTTTCTTGCTAGGATTAAAATTGTCATGCCAAATTTCATGCTTCTCCGTCCGCGTAATTTTCGTAAACAGGGATACAACATTTTTGCCTCACGTATTTGTATATACACTAGTGTCCCCGTTGACGCGTTAATAACGCGTCCTAGCAACGTATGTATATGTCACTTTATATAAACATGGATGTCAAACCATGGTAGCGGGTGACATTTATTTTATTAATTTAATATATTTTTATGTATTATTTTAAAAAGATACTATCATTGTGCACTCCTTCGCTATATAAACGATAAGTGTGCCAAATTTCATGCTCCTATGTCCGCGTAATTTTCGTAAAAAGCGGTCCAAATTTTTAGCTTCACGTGTTAATATATAGATAAAACGGGGAACACATAAATATTAAATTAAAAAACACTTGATTTGTACCAAATACCGTTGTGCACTATGAAATACATATTTTTTTGACATTGCTGCTGCACTCTTTTTCCTACAATGCACGATCAGAGAGCTCCTAGTGACAATATATTCCGTTTTGCACTTCCCGCACGAAAGCCAGGCTTTTTAGAGAGAAGAAATAGAATATATATATATATTTACTTTATTTTCATAGTATATTTATTTAACAATATTACTAATAAAACGTTAATATTTAATTATAATTTTATAGCATTACTTCTATAAGGAACTCTAAAACTAGTACTTAAATGGTAGTTTCTAGAAATCTAGCTTCAAACAAACATAATATTTAGGTTACGCAAAGTGATTATGTCGAAATGAACGGACAATGACACTAGCAGATTATAAAGAGCCTTGAGTTAAAGGCACTTTACTAAATCTCACAAATTTATCAACGGATTTTTAGTTCAAATGTATACATTACATACATACATACATAGCTTCACGCTGTATCCCGCATATAGCAGGGTAGGCAGAGGGAACCTGAGAACCTAGTGTTAAGACACTCCATTCTCTATATATGTTAAATGATATATATTACATGTTGTAATAACTAAAACAAAAAAATAAGAAAGATTTCAAATTAAATATACTAACTAAATTTAAATGTGGCCACATGAGAAACCCAAGCTGATACAAATAAAAGGACCATCAAAATTGGTTGGCATCAAACGTGACAGGTAGTGGATTCGATTTCACGCCAGGAAATGAAAATATTAAATAATATTTAGTATTTTCTTTATCTCGCTCTGGTAACAAGGCAAAGGGTGGCGTTGAGTTCAGCACGCAATGCCTCAATTCGGCGGAAAGTGGGGAACGGAATTGTTGAAAGAGAATGACATGTCTTAACACTAGGTTCTCTGGTTTCCTCTGCCTACCTCAATACATGCGGGATACTGCGTGAAGTTGAAAAAAAAAAACAATCTTTTTGATTCATTTAAATGCTATGCTTTTTTAGCCGTATCCCGAACATAGGGTAGGCAGAGGGACCTCTGAACTTAGTGTTAAGACACTCCATTCTCTTAAGATAGCCGTTCCCCATTTCACGATACTGTGTACTGAGTCGCGGAACTCAACGCCATGCTTTATTGCAAGAGCGAAAAAATTAAAATATTAAATATATAAATAATAAATATATTTAATATTTTACATTCCTGGAGTGGGATTCGAACACACAACCTGTCGTATTTACAGTCGGAGGTTTAACATTTGCGCTACGATTAGAAATATATATCTAAAGTTTAATTTTTTTGTCGTTTTCCATGTATATATTTTTATTATAGACGTGATAAAAAAGGGTTAGACCTAGACCCAAATCTAGGCTTATTTCAAGGTCAAATAACAAGGACAGTAGCGTAATAAGTAAATAATGTGTAAAATTTAGTTTAAACATGATGAAAATATAGTATTTGTAAGTAAATATTGCTATACTTTCACAACGAAGAACCTTAAATATAAACCGGTTTCAAGTGCTATATGCACGATTCGTTAGTACTTATAGTGTACATAGAACATGTAGTAGAGATGGCATAGCAAGGTAGGAAGAGAGAGTTAAGACACTCCGTTCTCCGCTTTCTGCTCGAATTTTTATTTTAATTTCACGCTGTATCCCGCATATAGCAGGGTAGGCAGAGGGAACCTGAGAACCTAATGTTAAGACACTCCGTTCTCTTTCAACAATTCCATTCTCCACTTTCCGCCGAATTGAGGTATTACGTATTGAGTGACGGAACTCTACGCTGCAAGAATGGATAAAAGTAGTTCAAATTCATCAATCAAAACAACCAATCGCGTGTACTGTCAAACGCCGTCTCACTGCGCCATAATGGCCTCATTTGTATCTATCTTTTAATTAAAGTATGTAAGAAAATCTTTTAATACAGCATTGCATATAAAAGCTAGTGATTTCCAATCTAGTGTTAAGACACTGCGTTCTCCGCTTTTCACTCGAAACTCCAGAATGAAAAATTGAAAATAGTTAAAATATAATGCACCCTACAATAAATCGACTTTACAGTTATAAAAGTTTTTTATTTTTTTTTTCTTGCTTCACGCTGTATCCACATGGCAAGGTACGCAGAGAGAAACTAATAACCTAGTGTTAAGACACTCCGTTTTTTGAAGATTTCCGCACACCACTAGTTTAACAGTTAACTGTAAAAAATATTACTGTAATTATTTTTTTTTAATCTTCACGCTGTATCCCACATATAGCACGGTAGGCAGAGGGAACCTGAGAACCTAGTGTTAAGACACTCCGTTCTCTTACAACAATTCCGTTCTCCACTTTCCGCCAAATTAAGGCATTGCGTGTTGAATGGCGGAACTCAACTCCGCGCTTTGCCTTGTTACCAAACCCAGGAAATGAAAATACTAACATTTCCTGGAGTGGGAATCGAACTCACAACCTGTCGCGTTTTACCGTACCACTGTAATTTAATTCATTAAACTAAGAGTTAGTAAAAAAATATTTAATCTTTAGCACTTCTATTTTCATTTGTAAGCCGTGAAGCAACGAACATCGCAACGCCACGCGTCACTGACTCTGTTGATTTTTTCGCACTATTGCTAATTTTTCGCAAACGACTCGTTCTTTATGGATAAATCATTAATGTGTAGTGATTATTATATTTTTTACCCGACTTAAAAAATGGAGATTTTCAAGTTGACTATTTACTTCTTTTGAAGCGTTAAGAAAATTTTGCTATTTTTTAAGATGCGCGCGCATACCGTCACGAAAAACCGACACCATGAAGTTAGCTGTAATGTGTAGGAATTCGGAGGTTGCTTAGCAACGTAAAGTATGTTTACATTAGCTCGTTGACATTCTTTTTTTTATTTTTTTATGTGTCACTCACTATATATATTCATAGAAAAAAGGTACTTAATTAATGGAATGAAAGTTTCATTACAACGCATTATGAAGTTAAATATATTTTTTTTTAAATATTATATAGGGTGTCCCAAAATTAACGCAAGATTTGAATTAAATAGAAAATGCCATTTTAGTCTTTTAATAGCGAATGAATAATGAATATAATAGCAAATGGCGGCAAAGTCAAATCTTGCGTTAATTTTGGGACATCGTTTATAAAAAACCTAAAACATTGACTAGTCAATTTCATGGTGTCAGTTTTTTGTGACGTTGCGCGCATCATAAAAAATTACATTCCCTGTCGCGCCTAAAAAAAATAACTTGACAAATATATTAAAAAAGAGATAAAGTTACGCTATAATAGATTGCATTTTAAGAAGAGGTCCTATAGATATACGACCTTCACCTATAAAAACAAATAAATATTTACAATATGTACACGATATGGTAGTTCCATAATGAATGATAATTTACAAAGGTGTTAGCTTATTTAGTATCCTTATATTTAATGTATTATAGAGGCGTGTGACTGAAAACGTAAGTGGTTGTGGGTTTGATTCCCACAGAATAATCGTAAATTTTTATTATATCTTCGTGTTGATGGACAATGGAAAACGGAGTGTCTCAACACTATGTTCTCTCTATTTATCTTGCTATACGGACTAAAGTGTAAAGGTGAAATAATTTATAGTACCGTGGCGCAGTAGGACTGCGTCTGACTGAATATATCATTGGTTGTGAGTTCGATTCTCACACTAGGACATCACTCTATTAAAATTGAGTTCCGCCATACTACTTTGCATTATATTTACATAAAAAATACATACTGGTCTAAACGAACGTTCGACATTGAGCGTAAAAGAAACGGAGGAGGACTTCATAGGTGTCAAACTTAGAACATCATAAAAAGGACATAGAAAGCTGTGCCTACGCCCAGGCCATTCATACAATATATGGTCTCTGATCTGATCACGATCATATGCATAATAATGTACACCTACTATCAATAGCAAGACGTCCATACAACCCGGTTCCTACCGGCTTACCGTCTGTAAGTGACAATAAATTGTGTGGTAAAATTTGGAAGCGAAATTTTTAAAATATATGCATGAGACCCAAAAAACGATCGCCATGAAAATATGAAGCTTAAATTATAATTGCAAAATAACAAGGTCAAGAAAGGTGTGAGATCTAAAAAAAAGGTCACCAGAAAAAAAAAGGCCATCACCAAAACTTGATAGTGATACTAAATAAAGTTACATCGTATACCGACTTTCCTAAATAAACCGGCTTCTCTAAATATATACCGGCTTCTCTAAATCTAAACCGGCTTTCCTAATTAAAATTTTCACTCTTCGCCACTGCCTACTTTTACTGTTTGAAGTATTTACTTCTTATTGCAAATCAATCTTCTGTAATAAATATACGAGCTCGTACACTCCTAGTTCTTGCCTAGAACCTTACTTCTATAATGGAGGAAGTTCCCAATTCGACTACATTTTTGATGTGTGTTACCATAACTTTTTAAAAGGAAAAACATTTTTTATAACGCCTGTCGTGGCGCAAAGGCACTAGCGTGCGACTGTACTGTACTGTACGCGACAGATTGTGGGTTCGATTCCCACTCCAGGAAATTTCTTGGGTTTGGTAAGAAGGCAAAAGCGCGGCGTTGAGTTCCGCCACTCAACACGCAATGCCTCAATTCGGCGAAAAGTGGGGAACGGAATTGTCAAAGAGAATGGAGTGTCTTAACACTAGGTTCTCTGGTTCCCTCTGCCTACCCCGCTATAATACGATACGATACGATACAACGTGAAGTTAAAAAAAAAAAGAAAACATTTTTTATATGGTATCGTTTAAATTTAATTAAGATCTGATGAATAGTTTATGAGTTATTCGTAACAATATTATTTATCAGAGTGCTTTTTTTCTATTTTTTGTTAAAATCTTACGTATAGGTAACATATTTCATAAAATATATTAGAAAGTATGATAACATAAGAATAAGAATAGTCTAGTCTACCTTTAGTAACATTTACGAGATGTTACTTGTGTAACGTACTTATTTATTTCGTTAGACGCAAAGAGCAATGACAGTTGTGAAAAAATGAGTTACTGTACATATAAAAATATGAGGCCATCTGGGCTGTAAACTCGATTGGTTGTGGGTTCGGTTCCCACTCGGAGTCAATTTCAAAATGAAATAATTTAACACCTGTCTTGGCGCAGAGGCACAAGCGTGCGGCTGTAAACGCGACAGGTTGTGGGCTCGATTCCCGCTCCAGGAAATGTTAGTATTTTCATTTCCTGGGTTTACAAGGCAAAGCGCGGCGTTGAGTTCCGCCACTCAGCATGCAATGCCTCCATTCGGCGGAAAGTGGGGAACGGAATTGTTGTAAGAGAACGGAGTGTCTTATCACTCGTTTCTCAGCTTCCCTTTGCCTACCCCGCTATATGCGGGATACAGCGTGAAGATAAAAAAAATATATATTCCAAATAAAAAGTTACATACTTCATTTTTTGAACAATGTAACTATAAAATAATTTACTAAGTGGATCTTTTAGTTCCGAAGGCTATGTTTTTTATTCTAAATCTCTCTTGTAATTAATACAATTTTCTACACTTAAAATTATCATGAGCTTAGTGGAGGTTGGAGGTGAACACGCAACGTAAACAGAAAAGTAGAGAACGGAGTGTCTCAACACTCCATTCCCTCTGACTACCCTGCTATGCGTGAAGCACACGAAGTCACTAAGTTACAGGGTTAGTAATGTATACCCCACTATAAGCAAATTGCATGACGCCGTTCAAAGATATCGCACAGTCGTCGTTACACTCGAAATGTGGTGGCTTGTGTTCTGTGTGACAAGTGTTTTAGCTGAAAATGGAACTAAACAAGGTATAATTTATTATTATATATATATATATATATATATATATATAAATAAAAATTAATATTTAAATCATTCAGAGCAAAAACAAAAATTAAGATACATCACAATTTTATTACTAACTCAATTTAAAAGAATCCAATACATTATATAGATATATAATGTATTGGATTTTTTTTAATTAACCGACTTTCAAAAAAAGGGATTCACAATTCGATTGTGTTTTTTTTATATGTGTTATATTATATAACGCATAACTGGTTAAGAATATACAAATTTTGAAGTGTAAGTGTGACATCAATATATATATTCTTTATTGCACTTAGAAACATATAAGAAAGATAACATAAAGTTTAGTACACAAAGGTGGACTTATCTCTAAAAGAGATCTTTACCAAATAACCAGTGGAAGTGGATGAGTGCATAACAGTGAGAAAGAGCATCTGTGCAAGGTCACAAAAAAAGAGAGAAGAAAAAACAAATCTAATAATAAAAATAAATAGCATGTACAATAAATAAAAATAAATATATACATATATAAATACTTTATTTTTTTATTTTTTTTAATTAACCGACTTCCAAAAATGGAGTTTGTCAATTCTATTGTATTTTTTGTGTTTTATATGTCTAAGTAACAAATTTTGATGATTATTTTTTATATGTCAGTAAGTGCATCTGATGTGATTCCATTTAAATTTATTCAAGATCTAGCAAGTAGTTTCTGAGTTATTTGTAATTTTAGTTTTTAGTACATTTTATGTGAAGTCGGTTTTCTTTTTTGTTTAAATGCTAATTATTTTCTTTATAACATAAATTGACTGAATTATTGTAGAATATATGGTATGTAAATTAATGAAAAGCCAATAAATAATCAATTTAAAAATTAGCAAGTAAATAAATTTTAAATCAAATTTAAAATTTCTTTAATTATTTGAATAAAATATTTTTTAAGAACTGGAATCCGCCACTCAACACGCAATGTGTGACGCACTCAATTCTGTGGAAAGTGGGGAAAGGAATTGTTGAAAGCGAATGGAGTGTCTTAACACTAGGTTCTCAGGTTCCCTCTGCCTACCCTGCTATATGCGGGTTACAGCGTGAAGTTAAAAAAAAATCCTACAAAAAATTTAAATGCGAATATTAGTGAGGATGTTTATAATTCTTTCACGCAATAACTACTGAACACTTCTGGATAAAAATTTACAGTAATATGGCTTATACATCAGGATAACATATAGTCCTTAATTTCTAAATACTTTGTATAATTTGCCGTAAATATCTTCATAAGTGCCTATTTATTTTATTAACTAATTTTTTTTTATTTTCTAAGCTTCTGTTATTTTATTTTATGTTTATTTTTCGATCAGAAGTCGTCATGGCACAGTGGGGCGTTTGATTCTAAATGTGTATCGATGTATGTGAGTTCAATCCCCATTCGGGGTATTGACTATACATATTTAAATTATTTTTATTTCCGCGCTCTCGTAAGATTGAGAATTTAAGAATGCGGCGTTGAGTTTCGCCACTTAGCACGCTATGTCATGAATTCAGGCGGAAATTAGAGAACGGAGAGTCTAGACATTAAGAAAAAATTAAACCCAACACAGAAAATAGAAAGAATAACAACAGTAGACCCATTTTATATTTTACAGGACTTCTTGGGAAGATATGATTGGTTAAAAAATGGGTCTCGACTGTTAAATGTTTCTATTTTGTGTTGGATTTGTTTGTTTTTTCCTTTGAGCTTTCAGTCAGGATATTTTTTTTATTAATTTTAAGTATATTAATTATACTATAACACGGTTTTCATAATGTTGTCATTTCATTTCATTTTTAATATGACTTGATTGCTTCAAGAAGTCGTTGATACTTGCCTTGGATTTGAACCCGACATCTGTTATCAAGGCAGAATAACGAGATACTATAATGCCTGTAGTATAAGTTAGTATCACGTCATAATATGAAAATTAATTTAACAATAACAAATAATCTGATTAAATTATTAAAATCCTGCCTGCCTGAACTATCGTGGTGCAGAGGTATAAGCGTGCGACGGTAAAAGCGACAGGTTGTGAGTTCGATTCCCACTCCAGGAAATGAAAATATTGAATAATATTTAGTATTTTCATTTTCTATCTCTGGCAACAAGGCCAAGCACGGCGTTGGGTTTCGCGAATTTAGCGGAAAGTGGGGAACGGAGTGTCTTAACACTAGGTTCTCAGGTTCCCTCTGCCTACCCTGTTATGTGCGTGATAGAGCGTGAAGCTAAAAAAAAAATGATCTGTATCAATTATTAAAATCGATGAAGAAGTGGCAATAAACATTTATTGACACTTTATAATAAATATTTAATTTAACAATTCTTACATAGTTGATATAATTGCATCCTGTTCACACCTAAATGACCATCATGGTACAGTGGCACAGTGTTTGACTGAACGCGATGTATATGGGTTCAAACCTCACTCGGGTATGATTATATTTAAATTATTTTTATTTTCACGCTCTGGTAAGATAAGGCGGCGTTGAGTTCCGCCTTGAATCTAGATTCTCTGCAAATTCAACATTCAACAATTCTAGGTATACCTAGCAATACGATATAAAGCACGAAGCTGTTCATACCTAACCGTACAGTAGCGTAGTTCGTGAGGACCGTCTTTTTACACTTTCAATCCGGAATGAGACGTTGTATGCTGACTAGCGGTACTTAACGCCGCACTTGTTTTACTAGAGAGGAGAAATAAAATTAATTTAAATATAATTATCTCCTGAATGAAAATCGAACCCACAAGCAATCGTGTTTACAGTCGCTGTTCCACTGCGTCACAAGGTTCTTTAGTAGATTTACGCATTTCCCATGTAATATAAAAGGGTATGATTTCGTTTTTACAAAATCTAAAGCTACAGATGTTTTGAGCTATATACAAAAAAAATAATAACATCGAGTTTGGAAAATAATATAATGGAAATAATATTTATATAAAATAAAAAAAAACCTTTATTATTTCTTGCTTACACTACAAAATATAAACTCTCTACTTCATCTACTTAAAAACTTACTTTTTTTTTTATTTTATTTTAGTTAATAGATTTGGACATCGAAATTACTGTACAAATTCATCTTTTTAATATTAATTCGTCCTATCCCTTTTTTTTTAATATCAAATTATAATTCACCCTAAAATTAAATCAAAATAAAAAAATAATAATTTCATATGTAACAAAATTTAATTCTCCAATTTTTACCAAAAAATAAAGAATATTTTAATATTTTGAACTCATAATTATCGCATATAATTTACAATATTCTCACTCAGCCATGATAGTGTCACTAACTCGCAAATGTAGTAAGGCATATAAGGAATATTGAGTAAACAAAAATAGATCATTAAAGTAACAGTATTTTCCGGGTTCCTATCAATTTCGAAACTGTACGCAGGTCTAGAATGTCACTAAGTAAGTGTCGCAAGTGACTTGTCCAGCGAGAGGAAAAGTGGTCTAAGTTTTGATATATTAAAAAATAAATAGTTTCAAGATATTGCTTGTCAATTTGCGGAACTCAACGCCGTAATTTTAAATTGTGCCCGAGTGGAAATCGAATCCACAACCAATCATGTCAGACGCCGTCCCACTGTATTGTGATGACCTCTTTCAAAAATGTATTTTTTTAAAAAGATAAATTTTATTCAAAATTGCTACATTTGTGTGTATAGAAACATGTTCCATTATTACAATAACACGCGAAGGAATATAGGATTTTTTTTTAGTTACAAAATTCACGCACGCAAACTTCACGCTGTATCCCGCATATAGTAGGGTAGGCAGAGGGAACCTGAGAATCTAGTGTTAAGACACTCCGTTCTCTTATAACAATTCCGTTCCCCACTTTCCGCCGAATGGAGGCATTGTGTGCTGAGTGGCGGAACTCAACGCCGCACTATGCCTTGTTGTCAAACCCAGAAAATGAAAATACTTCATTTCTTAGAGTGGAAATCGAACCCACAACCTGTCGCGTTTACAGTCGCACGCTTGTGCCTCTGCGCCACGACAGGCATTTGCATAGGATATATTAAGATATAAATTATAATAAGTGACAGCTTCACGCTTTATCCCGTATAACAGATTACTGACAGAGAATCTAGTGTCAGAACACTATGTTTTCTGCTTTCTCTTTGAAATCGAGACATTGCGTCTTCAGTGGCGGAACTAATTACCGCATTTTGTCTTACCAAAGCGAAGAAAAAAGAATAATATACATATAATTATTCCCCTGAATGTGAATCAAACCCAAAACAATCACATCACACTGGCACACTGCACCATGAAGGCTATCATAAAAACATTTTGTGATTTTTATTAAAAAAAAATATTAAAAAAAAATATATAATTAAGACTTATACCACTTTTCCCTACGATTCAATTAGATTTATACAGTAAATGGATATGTCCATCCATGCATGATATTTTGTAAGTATGATTAGTAACGTATCGGATTTGATTTTTTACAAAACTTTCTTAGGTTTTTGTAACTTCACTTGTACTTCGATTATAGCAGGTTCAAATACGGATAGCGAAAATGGATAATCTACATATTTATTAAAAGAAAAAACAAAATGTATATGGTGATAGTATGGTGATAGTGGGACACCATCTAAGTAAGTGCGAGTGATTGTGGGTTCGATTCTTACTCGGGACAATGATTATATTACTAATATTTTTGCTTGTTTTCTATGGTAAGAGAAATGCAGCATTGAGTTCCGCTACTTAACACACAATATTTTTTTATTTAGGCGGAAAACCAAGAACACAGTGGTAAAAAAAAGAATGGCAGATATTTTGTGACTATTTACTCCGTTTTCACGTATTGATATATTACTACATATATTGATTATAAGCGCGGGTGGTTCTGGGTTCGATTTCACTTGTGGGAAAGATTATTTTAATGTATGTCTCTTTCTATTCCCTCGTTTTTAGCACGTATTTCGAAGGCGGCATTAGTAGAATATTTTCAAAATTGGTTAGGTAGAGAGAGAAGTGCGAAAAGTGGAGGTGAACGTTGATGCACATTTTAAAGGGGCCCCTAAAACCTACACGTTGGGTCGTAAGTCCCAGGCACTCACTAAACTCCTCTCTGCAACGCGATAGGCCCGGCACCTGCACGGCGTTGAGTTCCGCCACAATGCCTCAAACTAAAGTACATTCTATGTGCCTATTGCCAAATAACAAGTATAACTTAACTGTATTTATATATAACAGATTATAATCGTTAGTACATTTTCTAGACCTAATAAATTGTGCCATTGCAACATATAGGCGTTTAAATTTTTTTATGCGATCTTAGTACTTATTACTATGAATCTAAGGTTTGAAATAAATTTGAAGTGAATACATTTCGAAAGTATACCTAGAAGGAACTGAATGCAATTATTGCATTAGCAGGTAGTTTTAGGTTTGTTCAAGTTATTTAAAAAATGGAGAAATTAGACACTATACTCTCTTGGGTTGTTGGGAAATTTATTATATATAGACAGCTTCACGCTTTGCTTTGGGCAGGAAATGGTAATTTTCATTTCCTGGGTTTGGTAACAAGGCAAAGGGCGGTGTTGAGTTCCGCCACTCAGCACGCGATTAGATTTGAGGACATCACTGCGCTGTCAACACTCTCTGACTGCCAACGCGATTGGTTATGAGTTGTATCCGGGTATGATTATATTGTCTTGTGATGAAGGCAAAAGCGCGACGTTGAGTTCCGCCACTCAGCACGCAGTGCCTCAACTCGGCGGAAAGTGGGAGAATAAAATGTTAAAAAGAGAACGGAGTGTCTTAACACTTCGGTTCTCAGGTTCCCTCTGCCTACCGTATGTGCGTGATACAGCCGGAAGCTAAAAAAAGATTATTTTTTATTTATTTCAATACTTCCGTTCTGGTAAGACAAAGCGCGGCGTTTAATTTTGCAACTTAAAACGCAATGTCTTGCATTTTAGAGAAAAGTTAATAAAAATATTTGAATTATGATACATACATACATACATAGCTTCACGCTGTATCCCGCATATAGTAGTACCTACCCTAGGTAGAGGGAATCTTGTGTCAAGACACTTCGTTTCCCACTTTCCGCCGAATCAATTATGATCATTTCAATTATTGAAATGTACTTATATTATTATAATGAATATACTCATGAAGTAGCAGTTGGAAAGGAAATAGTCATAAGTATGCAGTAATCAACGGATGTTGTTAGGAAATACGCATATGTATATATATACCTATAGTGCTGTTTTCATATATCCTACCAATATATCTTCCTGCATAAAAAAAATTAAGTATGGATTTGTTCAGTTTAAAAATATGATTGTTTAAAAGAGTTCTTTTAACAGATTTCGAATAAAAATATTAAATAAAAATATAGACTTTAAATAAAATGCGCTAAACAATTAATTATTACGAATAACTCAAAAACTACTTGTGGGATCTAAAATAAATTTAAATGGGACCACATCAGATGCACTAGTATCTTGTAAAAAAATCTAAATTGGGTCACCCAGTAAAAAGTTATGCGGTAACACACATAAAAATACAATTGAATTGAGGACCGTCGAAGTCGGCGGAAAATGTATCAATGAATAAATGTAAGAAAATATTTTGATCTGTTTATTTAAATTTATTATTTTACACATAACACAAATTACATAAGGCCTGTCGTGCCGCAAAAGCACAAGCGTGCGACTTTAAACGCAGCAGGTTGTAGGTTCATACAGGAAATGTCTTGGAGTGGAAATCGATTTTTCATTAAAATATTAAATAATAATTAGCATTTTCATTTTATAACATTGGTATCAAGACAAAGCGCGGCGTTGAGTTCCGCACGCAATGCCTCAATGCGGCGAAAAACACTTACACTCTTAACACTCCTCATCAGGTTCTCTGTTTCCCTCTGCCTATGGCATGTGCGGGATACAGCATGAAGTTAAAAATAATCCATATTTTTTTTTATATTTAATATATATTTTTTTGTTACAGATATATTATCACACACATTCGACTACCATTCAATGCCAGTGCTATCCGAATTAGATGACTTCGATCGTTGCTTGAAGAAACCAGACGCTGTCTACTGTATAGTAGACTTTGAGCTGTTAGAAGACGATACACCTTTGTACCAGTACATTAAAGTAAGTAAATATATAAGATTTTACCAAAAATGCACTAAAAAGTAAAATTATTACGAATAACCCTAAAACTACAAGACAGATTTAAAAAATATATAAATAGGCCCATATTAGAAGCACTAGCTATCATATAAAAAAATAATGCAGTAACGTACATAAATTTTCAATAACAATATTAATAAAGTTCATTACTGCTACTCAACCAAACATTGTCTCAATATTCGATTGGAGTGTCTTGACACTCCCTAACTACCCTGCTATGCCAGATAAAGAGTGAAGCTGCAAAACCTTACCTTTTCCATTGTAGTCGTGTACAGTACCTAATTATACACGCTGTAATTCTAGCTGTAATGGGTTCGGTAACCATTCAGGGGAGTTATTTGGGTAATTTATTATTATTATAATTTTTAATATCACGCTGTATCCCGCATATAGCAGGGTAGGCAGAGGAAACTTGAATACCTAGTTTTAAGGCACTCCATTCTCTTACAACAATTCCGTTCCCCACTTTCCACCGACACGCATTGCGTTCTGAGTGGCGGAACTCAACGCCGCGCTTTGCCTTGTCGCGCTTTGCCTTGCCCGACGGTAGTTTATGTCCAATATATAGAAGATTTCTTGTAAACTAAGCGTAATGTCTAGACATAATGTCATAATACTAGGTTCATTGTGATTATCCTGGTATATATTTTGTATACTTTCTTTTTTCTACCTAATTTTTTTCCTCATCTCATCAAATATTCTAAATTTGAGTCATACAGTTTACCATTATTAAATAACTTACATATAAATATCAAAACTTTCACATTCATAATCTTAGTGCGATTATTCTTACCATCACCAATTAAAACGTTACTATAGATAACTTTAAATGTCTTATAAAACGTAATAATTATATTTAACGCAATTATTATATAAATATTTATACTGAACTTGAGTTTAATATGATTTTTTAATGATATTCTACGTCATTATTTAAGGTTATCAAAGAGAACCTAGTGTCGAGATATTCCGTTTCCTATTCTCTGTCCAAATTGGAAACATTGCGTGTCAACTGTGGGACTCAACGCCGCGCTATGTCTAACCAAAGGGAGGATAATGTATAGAAAAATAAATAAAATATATAATTATTTCTCCAAGAAATCGAACCCACAATCAAACTCAGTTACAGTATCTATATGTTATATTTAAACTATTTTCATTTCCCCATTCTGGTAAGACGAAGTGCAGCGATCAGCCACTGAACACTTAATATTCCGAATTCAGGTGGAAAACGGAGAACGGAGTGTCTTAACACTTACTTCTACCTACTCTGCGGAATAAAGCGAGAATCTAAGAAAAAAATACTACATTAACATCACTTTAGCAACCATTGCGTGTTAAGACGAGAATATGTACACAAAAAGTAAAAGGAATGGGAAAAGATCCTTTATTCTATCCTAAGTACTAATTAATTACCGTAATCTATCATTATTACGTATTAACATTGTCGTTAGTTTGGCAATTGTATCGAATTGGGCAAAAAAGCTATTTATGTAACGCGTTTTTCGCATAGTAAGGGTGATATAATTTTGAAGTTTTAAAATGTTAATCCCACACTTAGAAAACGAAAAACGTATTTAAAAAACGTATAAAAAATTTAACACAGCGGGACTCGAACCCGCGCCTCTTGGAAACCGTCCAAGCGCTCTGACCATTATACCATGCGTTCTAGATCCGGCTGCGTCGAAATTCATATACCCTTGTTACAACTTATTTATGATGTTAGCATCTCTGTAGAGTCATTTTTACAAATTTCTGCTACCCAAAGATTATTTCAAAGAACAATCATTTGACAAGAGAGAATGCTATTTAATATATTTATTAATATTTAATCCTCGCTGCGTTCAAATTTTTATACGTTTTCTAAATACTTTTTTCGTTTCCTAAGGGTGATATAGTGAATATAGAGTTAAGACACTCCTTTTTCCGCCTGAATTTTAAACATAGCATGTTGTCTGTCAGAAGTCAACGTCCCTATTCTTACCCATCCTTTCCCTGAGAATGTGGTGGTTCCGATGGCAGATTGCCGAGGCCACCACATTGCTTTCTCCTCTTTCCATTTGTTCTCTCTAATCCGGTAACGCACTTACAACTCCCTTGGTGTTGTAGATGTTTATGGATGAAGGTAACCACTTACCATTAGGTGGTCCCCCGGCTCGTTTGCCGTCTATGATCAATAAAAAAATGCTATTTCGTTTCATAGCGGAAAAATGAAAATAATTTATACAGTAAATTTCCCGTGAGGGAATCGAACCCACACTCGATCGTGTTTTCTGTCGAACACTGCACCATGATGATACATAAGATATTTTTATTTATTTATTGTTTGGACTTAAAAATGAGCAAGAAAACCACTGGAATATCAGGTTTTGTGAAACCTTGGATATCTCACTAGGATTCCCTGTGCGGAGATATCCAATGATTCCTGAACGGACAAGGTGTTGTACTGTTTTAAAATATTGATAAATAATAAAAGAGATAAGGATTGAGAATGTATTCTTTATATATATATATCAATATGTTAAATGGATATATAATAATAAGTTATATATTTTTAATATATGAATATTATGTTTGTATATATTTGTATAAATATGTATATGTATGTATATGTAGATTAATAGTATCAAAAAGTTTATAACGCCGTAGTTTAACGCCTGTCGAGGCGAAGAAGCACAAGCCTGCGATTGTAATCGCGTCAAGATGTGGGTTCGATTCCCACTCCAGGAAATGTAAAATTTAGTATTTTCATTTCTTGGGTTTGGTAACAAAGCAAAGCGCGGCGTTGAGTTCCGCCACTCAACACGCAATGCCTCAATTTAGCAGAAAGTGGGGAACATAAATGTTGAAAGAGAACGGAGTGTCTTAACACTAGTTTCTCTGGTTCCCTCTGCCTACCCCGCTATATGCGGGATACAGCGTGAAACTTAAAAAAAAAACATTTATTATTATATATTTATTGTGGTACTTCCAAAATGCCTTCTGTCTCATCATATATATTATAATTTTATATTCTATTCTTTTTAAAATTGCTGTTTGGGGAAATATAAAAGAAGCAATCCTATAGTCATTCTATTGTTGAAAGGAGCTCGGGAGAAGATAGACACAAGAAAAGTAGAATACTAATAACCAAATTACTATTTATTACAGAATTTTTCATCATTATCCTATAGAAATTACAAACACACAAAACTACATAGAGGGGTATGTGGATCCCAGAATTGCGGTCTGAACCTCACTCACGCGAACGCCAGTCATATTACTGCTGATGCATTAAAGAAGTGCTTTAATGCCACTATACATCAAGGGTATGGGTTACAAGTAAGTGTTAATAATACTAATAAAAATAAATATTTGGAAATATAAAAAAATTGAACGCAGCAGAATTCGAACAAGTTCCTTGGAATCGATCGCTCAATTGACCCCCCAAGATATTGTAGTCAATTAATGGGGGATTCTGCTTTAGGAGAATAAAAAAATACATTATATTACATTGACGCCTGTCGTGGTGCAGAGGCACAAGCGTGCGACAGTAAACGCGACGGTTTTGGGTTCGATTCCCAATCCAGGAAATGAAAATAATGAATAATGTTTAATATTTTCATTTCCTCGCTCTGTTAACAAGGCAAAGCGCGGCGTTGAGTTCCGCAACTCAGCACGTAATGCTCTATAAAAAGATTTTTACAAATTTCAGTTAACTCAAAGATTATTACTAAGAACAATGGATAGGCGAGAAAAAATGATATTTATAATTTTCTTAGACTTGAAAGTAACGTATGACTTAGCGATAAAACCGCTTTGACAATTTTCACGATGCACAGGTTCGAGTCCCGCTGTGTTCAAATTATAAAATGTATATATATATATATATATATATATATATTTATTACTACATTTTTTTATCTTTCTTTGTCAGGTGGACACGCTATCAGTAAGATATTGCAAGACACAGAACGACTATGTCCCACCTGACAGCCTGGACTATATACTAGGGGCACTTCTACTCATTCTTCTATTAGTCAATCTTGGATGTTCTGCTTTTTACTTCTTTTGGCCACCGGAAGATAGAGAAGGTATTCTTCTTTATATTTAATTTATTTTTTTTTGATTCAATCTTTATTCCGCATAGTAAAATAATTGGCGAGGATCTTATGTCAAGATACTTCGTTTAATTCATTGGATCTTGAGGACGGCATTAAACGCCGTGTTTTGTCTCACCAGAAATAAAAATGAATAAGTTTTAGCTTTATTCATCTCCAGTATTATAAAGCATTTTAACGCCTGTTGTGGCGCAGAGACACAAGCGTGCGACTGTAAACGCGACAGGTTGTGGGTTCGATTCCCACTCCAGGAAATGAAAAAGTTTAGTATTTTCATTTCCTGATTTTGGTAACAAGGCAAAGCGCGGCGTTGAGTTCCGCCACTCAGCACGCAATGCCTCAATTCGGCGGTAAGTGGGGAACGGAGTGTGTTAATTAATACTAGGTTCTCAGGTTCCCTCTGCCTACCCTACTATATGTGGGATACAGCGTGAAGCTAAAAAAAGATATTGCTCAATTTAAGTAAGACTCAGCGCGGCGTTCAGTTCCACAACTCCACACGTACTGTCTCGATTTTGAGTAGTGTGAGTGTCTTGACATTCAGTTCCCTTTAACTGCTATGCGGGATAAAGCTGTAAAGAAAATTAACTACAAACATTCCCACGAAGCTATTTCGGATCCACTTCCTTTATCTATATACGTGAAGTAAAAACTTTGTACCCATTTTTACGAAAATTACGAGGGCGGAGGAGCATAAAACTTGGCACACTTATAGTTTATATAGCGAAGGAGTGCACTATGATTATATCTTTCTCAAATAATGCACAAAAAATATATTAATTTAAAAATTAAATGCTGCACACACTACCATGGTTCGACATCCGAATTTATATAAAGTGACAAATACGTTGCTAGGCAACGCATTGTTAACGCGTCAACGGGATACATATATTAATAAAATAAGAAAATAAAATTGTACTCTATTTCTATATAAATTTATTTTAACTAAGCATTTGATTTAGAATTTTGAAATATTTCAATGAAAACACAATTTTAGGCTTTCGCTATTCCATTCGCATCATAAGATATTTTAAATATTCTAAAAACGTAGCTTTTGTAATCATTTATACAAATTGTCTGATGAGATGTAATTATATCGTTTGATATTATTGGTTAAGATTTTAACAAAAAAAGAAAACTGACTTCAAATAAAATCTACTAAGAACTCAGATCTGACTCATCAGATCTTTTTTTTTAGCTTCACGCTGTATCCCGCATATAGCAGGGTAGGCAGAGGGAACCTGAGAACCTAGTGTTAAGACACTCCGTTCTCTTACAACAATTCCGTTCCCCACTTTCCGCCAAATTGAGGCATTGCGTGTTGAGTGGCGGAACTCAACGCCGCGCTATGCCTTGTTACCAAACCCAGGAAATGAAAATATTAATATTTCCTGGAGTGGGAATCGAACCCACAACGTGTCGTGTTTACAGTCGCACGCTTGTGCCTCTGCGCCACGACAGGCGTTCTTCAGATCAGGTCAGAGATCAGATCTTATTTAAATTAATGAGACTACATCAGAAGCATTAGCTATCATGTAATGAAAGTATCATCAATATTGGTTCGCTCTGTTAAAAGTTATGTAGTAACACTCGTAAAAAATACAGCTAAATGGTGAGCCTTCTTCTTTTGAAACCGTTTAAAAAAAAAAAAAAACAACCTGACTTTGCGTTTTAATGTAGTGTGTACAACATTTATTTATATATAAATACGTGAAGCAAAACTTTTGTACCTCTTTTTACGAAAATTACGCGGACGGAGGAGCATGAAACTTGGCACACTTGTAGTTTAAGTTGCGAAAGAGTGCAGAACCATAATATCTTTTTAAAATAAAGCATAAAAATATATTATTTATATTAATAAAATAAATGTTACACACACTACCATGGCTTGATATGCATGTTTATTTATTGTGACATATACGTTGCTAGGCAACGCGTTGTTAACGCGTTAACGACGACATTAGTTTTATTCATTTAATATAGAGTTTATGCTCTCCTTTTCTATATAGATTTCAACTGTTTCAAATTTCGTACTGCAATGTCTGCATAATTTTCATAAAAAGGGATACAAATTTTTTTCTTCAATAGAAAGAATAAGTTGTAAAAATATATTTATTTCGTTCAGGTAACAGATATATGCTAGCCTTCTGCGTACAGAAGAACTGGAAAGCTCTGAAATACGGGGGCAGTGCTGAAGGAGGAATCTTCAAATGTTTTCAGGCAATGAGGTTAGTGTCATTAAATTGCAGCAATTATTTTTTTAAGCTTCACGCAATATCTCGCGTAACAGGGTAGACAGAGAGAACCTAGTGTTAAGACACTCCATTCTCTTACAATTATTCCGTTCCCAAAAACGTTCCGTTCCCAAAATAAAATTAAAAATAATTAAAAAAAAATCGTATTTCTACAAAAAATAGAGAACAGAGTGTCTTGACACTGGGACTCTCTTTTACTACCTTGATATGCCAGAAAAATATACATAAATTTTCAAAAGATAAGTAATTATTCGTAAAATAGCTAATTAAATTTATATTATATCACAATCACTGAACACTAACGAGTGCTGACGTTTGGTTTAACAAAGCAGTGGCCTGAAAACTTATTTAATGTCAAATTTTACTATAAACGTATGAAAATTATGATATCGTAAACTTTATTTGTGGGTTCGATTCCCACGGGATAAGAGTTTTCGAGAATTCCCTGTGAGGGGACGGGGTTAGAATACTATTCCCCTCTGCCCCTGGGTAGCGTCTCGTTGTAGGATTCGACCTCCGACTGGCTTGCGACCACTATCATGTCAAAGACGAACCGCCAAATATCTAATGATGTGTTCCGGTTCGATGAGATCTAAGACAGGTTTTCCCTATTCCCACCCATCCTATACCTAGAATGTGGTGATTCCGATGGCGGACTGCTGCAGCCAATACATAATTTCCTCCCCTTTCCATCTGCACATTTCTTTTTTTTTTACGAATGGCAAACGAGCAGAAGGGCCACCTGATGGTAAGTGGTTACCTTCGCCTATGGATATATACAACAACAGAGACGTTGTAGATGCGTTGCCGACCTAGAGGATACAGATGGGGGGACAATGTAGTAGTCTGCTATGTGAACCACACATTAGGTGTGCAACGCATTTACAACTCCTTTGGTGTTGTAGATATCCATGGGCCTTCACCCATTTACCATCAGGTGGTCCTTGTGCTCGTTTGCTCTCTTTTATCAATATAAATAAAATACCTCTTGCCTGGCACAGATCGCTTCTAGCGATAAGGCCGACTGCTTACTTATATTTTTGAATTGTTTTCTGTAATGTTGATGTACAATAAAGTATATTATTATTATTTATTTTACAGGTTTTACACTATGGTGATGATACTTGGTCTGCATTCAATGATTTTCATTGGATACGGTTACACTGAGAACCCGGACTTCATTGAAAACGTAAGTTATTCATTATAAAGAACAATAGTTAAGATTAAATGTAAGTCGAAGTGATATTTGTATTAAAAATAGAAATGTATGGATTTTGTAGAAACAGATGTATAACCGACTTCCAAAAAGGAGATAGTTCTCAATTCCACTGTTTTATGTGTGTGTTGCTTTGTTTAACGTTGTTGGTTGTGGGTTCGATTCCCACTCTAGGAAATGTAAAAGTTTAGTATTTTCATTTCCTGGGTTTGGTAACAAGGCAAAGCGCAGCGTTGAGTTCACTCTCTGAGCACGCTTCAGCACGGTGGAAAGTGGGAAACGGAGTGTCTTTACACTAGATTCTCAGGTTCCCTCCGCCTATCCTGCTATATGCGGGATACAGCGTGAAACTATGTAGAAATATATAAAAATGAATGTTTGTGTGTATGTCACCGATGAGCTCAAAAATTTTCCTAAATTTATTTTAGTTTTGGATGTAGCAACGCGCGCCGGGTACAGATAGTAATAAACATAATATAGTCCAAAACAATTTACGCAAATAAACGAAAAGTAAATAACATAATACAAAATGATCATAACAAATTATGTATACCTGTAGTTATCAAAATTTGCCAGTTCAAACACTCCGATTCAATGGTGCGTAATATTTTAGTATGCTAAATATCTGATTTATATGATTCATAAATTAAACGTTTCCGAAATGTGAGTTAGTGTTGAAGAAATTGATATTGAGGTTATTGGAAGTGGTATCGATCTAAGATAACTGCTTTATAAAGAATAAGGTATATAAAGCACACTTATCCCTAGGCACAAGCGTGCAACTGTAAACGTGATAGGTTGTGGGTTTAATTCCCACTCCAGGAAATGTAAAAGTTTAGTAGTCCGCCACTCAGCACGCAATGCCTCAAATTCTTCAAAAGGGGAATAAATAGGTTTTTGAAGGGTCGGCAACGCGTAAGTGATGCCCCTGGTGTTGCAAGCGTCCATAGGCCACGGTAACCACTTACCATCAGGTGGGCCGTGTGCCTTGTTGGCACCGTCGTGGTATAAAAAAAAAAAAAAAAATTCGACGGAAAGTGGGGAACGGAGTGTCTTAACACTAGATTCTCAAGTTCTTTGCCTGCCCTGTGATATGCGGGATATAACTTGCACATCTTGAACATCGTGCGTTACTTTTAGTACTTACTCGTTCCTTCCGGTTCGTGTAGAAATTTGGGGAAATATTTTATCTTAAACTCTCAATGGAACTTTAGTAAAAATATCAAATTTCATGTTTCTATTTATTCTACCTGAATACCAACAGATTTCTGAGATTAGTTATGAAAAAGATTACATGTAAATTCTTACCAATAAGAAAATCAGTTCGTTAAAAAAATTTAATTGTATTTTTATATAAATTTTGTTTTAAAGTTATTAGATTTTTTTATTAAGCGTCTAAAATTCTGTAGTATTGTAGTGGCAAAGCGTCCATATAACACGATACACAATAGATAAGCCAGTAAGGTAGATTTTGTCAAAAAAGAACAAAGTCAAGAATATTTTAGCTTGAAATTGCAAACAAACAAACTAAAAAATACAAGGTGGATAACAAATTTAGTATTGCAAATAACAAACTTGGCTAAACTTAACATCCTATACCATGAATATATATATAATATTTTCGTCCAGATCGGACCTATATATACCGGCTTACCTTTATAAAATTTAAGCCATTTTATTGCCACTGTCGTGTTGTATGACATGAAATGGCTTATTTTTGACTTCTCCTTTGTTTCAAATCGGTCAAAAACCATTAAAAAAATTAAGACAAGAAAACAACTTCCCTTCTAAGTAACTATTCTATGGTCGATGCGTAATTAATTTGATGAACTGGCCTGAGTGGTTCCGATGCTCCGATAATATCCTTGTTTCCATTATTGTGCCTTCAGCGACTAATTTGCGAATTCTGCTCAAAATTTTGCTTCAATACAAGGAATTCAATGGAATAGACCGTAAAAGACTTGTTTACTTCATTAATTAAATAGAAATATCTTAAAATGAGATGATTATGAATATTTTTAGCCAATTTCAAAAATGGAAAAGGTTATCAATTTGACTGTCTTTTCTTTCATGTGTGTCATCGCAAAATTATTTACTGGGTGAATCATATAGATAGCTAGTGCGTCTGATGCGATTCCACAAATATTAAGTTAAAGATCGTATGGAAAGTTTTAGAGTTATTCGTAATAATGTTACATTTAAGTGCATTTAATTTGAGTTTAGTTTAACTTTTCTGCTAAAAATGTAATGTTATGAAATGAAACTATCTCAACCGAAACGGCCATCGTGATCGTGACGTGGGACATTATGTGACTACAACAAAAAAAAGAAAAAAGTATCATTCCTTCCGACTAGGATCGAACTCACAACCACTGGCGTCAAGATGGTCTACAATAACGTTACAATAGCGCTATATAGCACCTTTAAAAAGAATGCTATTTAGGTTTTATTCATCGAGTCCACAAGGGTATTTTATGATCGAATAAAAAGTAAAATTTCTCTCAGGGCGACGTCTGTTGAAGAATGCTGAGATATTCATTATAATAGACTATTTAGAAATTTAAGACGCGACAAAGTTAGAAATTGTACCAATACATATGTATTGGTATAATTTCAAATTGGTGGCGAAGGGTCAAAATTTTATAAAGATAAGCTGGTATAATTAGTTGAGTTCCGCCGCTCAGCACACAATGCTTCAATTCGGCGAAAAGTGGGACGCATATAGCAGGATAGGCAGAGGGAACCTAATGTTAAGACACTCCGTTCTGAGTGGCGAAACTCAACGCCGCGCTTTGCCTTGTTACCAATCCCAATAAAATGAAAATTTCTTATTTGACATTTATTACAAATATAATACAATAATTTCATTGTCCTATTATTTTCATTTTTCCACCCTGGTCAGGTTAGCAAAATGCACCTTGGAGCCCCACCAACACACAATATCTCGCATTGGCACAGAGAGTGTAGACTTAACCCTCCGTTCTCTCTATTTACCATTCTATCTGGAAAAAGTATAAAGGTGAAATTTTACAAGTAAACAATGCAACAGTTCCAGGTGCAACTATTTCTACATTTCAATTAGGCCAGGCGGATAGTGTTGTAAACGTGTTGCGTGTTGGCGTTTCCACTCTATAGTTTCATATAAATTTAAACTTATATATAAATAAAAGTACCTAATAGTTTGTAATGCAACTCCTAAATGCACAGTAGATATCCCGTTTCTTTTCTTCAATCTATACCGAAACCAGGTAGTCAGTTACCTAAAGTTAGGACATCTCATGAACTAAGAATGAAAATAATTTAAATATAAACAATTGCCCGAGTGGGAATTGATCCCAGAACCAATTGTGTTGACAGGACGGCATCTGAATGTTAACATAATTGGTCACAGGTTCAAATCCCACTCGAGGGAATCATATATTTATACTATTTTTTTATTTACGCTCTGATAAGACAAAGCGCAGCGATAAATTTCGTTACTCAACATGCAATATTTTAATTTCCGGTGGAAAGTAGAGAACAGAATGATTGTACATATATTTCGGCTTACCTCGAAAGCGGCAAAAAAAAATAATAATAACACTTTATTGCACATAAAGAGTATACATTATATCCTCACTAATATTATAAATGCGAAAGTAACTCTGTCTGTCTGTCTGTTACGCTTTTACGCCTAAACCACAGAACCGACTTTGATGAATTTCGGTATGAAGATAGAACTAAACTTAGGAAAGGACATATGATATTTTTTATCGCGAAAAAAATGATAGACGGGGTTGAAATAGGGGATGAAAGTTTGTATGGAAGTTCCTTATTGTCAAACATAAAATCATGTAAGACTGTTTAACTGTTTACAACTTCACCACATAAACCATTTAACCAATTTTGACAAATAGTCTAGACCTTGGGAAAGACTATAGGATACTCCTTATCATAACACGCGATATAACCGAATTTCACGCGGGCGAAGCCGCGGTCGGAAAGCTAGTATTTAATAACTTACAATTAATGTGCAATGGCGGCCTTATTACTGAAAGCAATCTCTTCCAGGCAACCATCAATAAGGATTATGTTACAAGAATTCAGAAAGGTGCATAAAGTATCTATTGGTATATACATATACTTAATTTTATTTCATTTATATTAGTAAAATTTATAATAGTATAAAAAAATGACAATTTTAAAAAACCAAGTGCCTGTAAAACCTTATCTGACAATTTTTGAGGTACGGGAAGGCAAAAAAAATACTAGGGCGTTAAAAAAAATAAAAAATAAGTGAAAAGGCAATAAGGAACGGCTGGCGATTCGTACGATTTGGGAAAAAGACAAGAGTGACAAACAAACAATGTTGGCAAAAACTGAACTGTCAATACGTGATATTAGGGACGACAAAAAAACAAAGGCCGCAAAAACTTCTTTTTTTTTTAATTTCATGCTGTATCTCGCATATAGCGGGGTAGGCAGAGAGAACTAGAGAACCTAGTGTTAAGACACTCCATTCTCTTTCAACATTTCCGTTCCCCACTTTCCGCCAAATAGAGGCATTGCGTGTTGAATGGCGAAACTCAGCGCCGCAAAAACCCGCCGTATAAAATTGCCAATGTAACAATATTACCATCCAGATCGGACCTTAATTTTTAATATGCCGGCTTACTTATATAAAATTTTCACCCTTCGTCGCTTAGGATAAAGCGTGAAGTTATGCTAAGTTAGTTAATATATATACTATAGAATATATAATATTTGCATAAACAGCACTAGAAAGCTAAGACAAATACAATGTATAGTGCCGGTGTATTTGAGTTTGATACTATTTGAGTTTAACAACTGGCAATTAATATGTTCTTATATATAACTAGGTACCTACTTATCATTGTATTCAAAATTTATCCTGAAAAATTGTACGCTATATGTTATTTTGTATATAATGCATAAGCTAATATAACTGTAAAGTTTCATTGATTTCCGTTCAGTGGTTTTTGCGTGAAAGAGAAACAAACATCCATCCAAGATCCATACAAGTATAAATTCTAAATATATGAGAATTATTAAAAAAAATACTTCAAATAAAATGCAACAAAAAGTAAAATTATTACGAATAACTCAAAAACTCATTAACTTATCTGTCCTAACTAAAATTTAAATGGGATCACATCGAAATAAGCTATCACATAAAAAAGACCATCAAAACTAGTTCAGCCAATAAAATCTAATACGGTAACACACATAAAAAAAGACAATCCATGTTAAGAACCTTATTTTTGTTAAGTCGGTTAAGAATGAACGATATACAGCGAGATGAAATTATTTTGCATCCATTAATCCTACGGAGTGCTGAAGTCGACCTGTCGATTATAACAGATAGCATCGCCTTTTGTTTTCAAAACCTTTGAAGTTCTACTAAAATGGGAATTCAATGGGAACCTATATCTCATTGTATCGGTCAATACAAAGTAGATGGAATGATAACGTATACGTGTACAATGTATGAAACGTTATGGACGGAATTGTTATTATTGAAAAATGATTTTGATTTTTTAATCAGAGTTGGTTTTTTAATATATTGTTTTTTTTTTATTTATTTTTTTCTCATAGTAGGTAAAGGGCTTAGTGACAATACACTACGATTTTCTCCTTCACTACTGATCGATAGATATATACGGGTGAAGGTAATAAAAACGTAGTAAAAGGGAGAATCCATTGTCTTTTCGCCAATCCCTCGTGCCTAACCTAAAAAGCCTTAGATTAATATTTTTTTATTTTTACCTACTCCAAAAACAAGGATAAGGTTTTCAAATTGACCATATTTTTTAATGTGGGTTACCGATTAACTCTTTTCGGGTGAACCAATTTTTATATGATAGTAGATCTTTTAGATGAAATAAAACCGACTTCAAATAAAACGTTAACAAGTAAAATTATTACGAATAACTCAAAAACTACTAGCCAGACCTTCACGAAATTTAAATTGGACAATATGAGCATGCAAGTATTAGCTATCATGTAAAAAAATTGTCAAAGTTGATTGACGCAGTAAAAACTTATGCGGTAACAATAACAAAAACATGGTGGAATTGAGAACTGCCTTTTAGACAGACAGTTAAAAATATTTATTTATCTAATATTTTATTTTCATTACAGTCATACGACGATTTCTTCAAGTCACTGCTATTCAATGCCCGTGTCATAGTGCAAATATTCTTCGTGATGGGAGGGTTTCTTATGGCGTACAAAATGCTGGTGTACGCTGAAACACATCAGTTTACTTTGAAAACTGTGCCCATGGCTATTGTTAATAGATGGTTCAGGTACAATGATAAAAATATTATTTTTTTAGCTTAAAAAAGGTGCAAAGGCGGAGAGAATCTAGTGTTAGGACTCTCCGTTCTCTACATTTTCTATTTTAAAACATTATGTGTTCATTGGCGGAATTCAATGCCGTGTTTGCTTTTAAAATTGTAATGCCTTTAGGTCATCGTAGTTGAAAAGTGGTATATGTTTTAGTGGTATATATTTGCGAGGTTTTTTTATATTAGTTTCACTGGCCTAGTTGGGAAATGCGGCGTAGAGTTCCGCCATTATATTGCCATATAGGCAAAAAATATCAAAACTGGTTAAGTGGTTTAGCCGTTTTCAATAAAGAAGGCAAATCAAATGGTTAAATAATATTTTTTTTTTTTTTTTTTAATGGATAACGGATGGCAAACGAGCAAAAGGACCACCTGATGGTAAGTGGCTACCTTTGCCCATGACCATCTACAACACCAGAGATGTTCTAGATGCGTTGCCAACCTAGAGGATACAGATAGAAGGGGAGGACAATGTAGTAGTCCGCTATCGGAACTACCAGATTTTGGGGAAAGGATAGGTGGGAAAGAGGAAAGCCTGGCTTACATGCCATCGAACCGGAACACATCATAAGATATTTGGCGGTTCGTCTTTGACATGATAGTGGTCGCGAGCCAGACGGAGGACGAACCTCCTACCACCAAACAAAATGACTTGCTATTAACTTTTTCGGTGTAGAAAATTTTCTACATTTATAGGAAAATGTATTTTACAGACATTAGAGACATTGCTAGTTAAATGGCGGAACTCAACGCCGCGCTTTGTCTTACCAAAACAAAGAAATGGAAATAGTATAAATATAATCACTACCCCGGGTGAAAATCGAACCCATAAGAATCTCGTTTACAACAGGGGTAGGCGTCGTTGTAGAGGGAACCTAGTGTTAAGACATTCCGTTCCCCACTTTCCGCTGAGTTGAGGCGTTGCGTGCTGAATGGCGGAACTCAACGCCGCGTTTTGTCTTGTTACCAAGCCCAGGAAATGAAAATACTAACATTTCCTGAAGTGGGAATCGAACCCACAATCTGTCGCGTTTATTCGCGTTGCGTTCGCACGCTTGTGTCTCTGCGCCACGACAGACAACGAAGAAATGGAAATAGTTTAAATATAATCACTACACCGAGTAAAAATCGAACCCAAAACCATCTCGTTTACAATCAAACGAATCACTAATCCACTATAGCCTTAAACAAAGAAGTATTAACATTTTATTACCACCCAGATCCGATATAAAAATCTTACCCGATTTTTATTTTCATACGAGAATTCCTAATAATCCGTTTTATATTTTGCGAACGAATCACACGTTTGAGCTTAAATTTGAAAACGCCTCAAGTAAGCCACGTTAGGTAGTAAGTAGGTGGGACAGAGTGTGAGCGAGAAAAACCAATTTTAATGCACGAATAAATACTAAAGGATTAGATACATTCTTACAATGTCCGCAGTTTTGGACTTTCCTCTTTCGAATTTCTTTGTATTTTACAATTCTTAATATAAAACATCGTGGTTGAGTGGGTCAGCGACCGACTTTAAATGTGATTGGTTATGAGTTCGATTCTCACCTGGAATTATGATTATATTTAAACTAGCTGACCCAGCAAACTTCGTAATGTCATATTTTTATGTTTAGAATAATTAATTCTATATTTTTTTTATATTTAGAATAATTATTTCGTTTTCTTGCTCTGGTAACAAGGCAAAGCGCGGCGTTAATTTCCGCCATTCAGCTCGCAATGCCTCAACCCGAAAGAAGGGAACAGAAATCTTAAGAAAACGGAGTGTCTTAACACTAGGTTCTCTGGTTTCCTCTGTCTACCCTACCATGTGCGGAATTCAGCTTGAAGCTAAAAAAAACACTTCTTCCAGATTAATGCCAGCAGTGTTCGTAGTAATGGCACTAGCAATGACTTGGGTACCTCATCTCGGGTCTGGACCGATGTGGGATGCTGTGGTCAGACGCGAGAGAGAAATGTGTAGGGCCAATTGGTGGCAGCTTGTCATTTTGATGCCCAATCTGTTCCCGTTCGAGCACTTGTGTTTGCCTCAAGCTTGGTGAGTGTATCATTTTTAAATTATACTTTCATTAATTATCCATGTAAAATAAACAAGTAAGTATTAAGGAGGTCTTTGTTTTTTGCGATTTTTAGACATATTAAATGATATTATATTATTACCGGATCCATAACGTATATTTTAGTATTCGGAAATACATTTTTGGAGATCCGACGTTTCAAACACTTTACAGTAGTCCGTAAATTTGCCTGTGACTGTAAATATACGCAATTAATCTGAAAATGTTAAAATGGTTTCATTTAAGTATTACTTTTTTTATTATAATGTAAAATAAACAAGAAATAACTAATTGTTTTTTTTACAATTCGCCGGATTTTTCAGTCTTTTTTCAGCTTTTCACTTCATTTTGCATAGTTCGGTCGAGTCTTAGAGAGAGTGGTATCAGTACATACGGTTTTCCTCTATCCACCTATTATATATAATGTAGCGGATTTCAACGCCGTGCTTTATCTTACTGGAGCGGAGAAATAAAAATAATTATCGTCCTTACGCCTGTCGTGGCGCAGAGGCACAAGCATGCGACTGTAAACGCACGACAAGTTGTGGGTTCGATTCCCTCTGTAAATGTAATATTTTTCATTTCTGGGTTTGGTAACAGGGCAAAGCTTACGGCGTTGAGTTACGCTACTCAGCACGCAATGCCTCAATTCGGCGGAAAGTAAGGAATGGAGTGTCTTAAAACTAGGTTCTGGTTACCTAACTTTTAAATGTCTTCCCTGTAAAGTTGTATTTTTGCACTTGTACCAATGTATGCTTAGGACCCGTAGTATTAGATAATATCAGTGAGATTCAACTTCCTTATTTTTCTCAATATCTCGAATGCGAAAATAACAATAATAAATCCTTTGAATTATGACAGAATTACATTGTTAGTAAATTTTAAATGGCTCCCTAAAGTTGTTTTTGTAATTGTACCAGTATACATAGAACCCGTCGATATGGTCAAATTCTGAAAATAGATACTTACAGTTACGACAACTAGAGTTTGTAGATTGCATTAATACTACAGAATTACTAGAAATTCCCATTGATAGAATAAACTAGCAAGACGAACTATGGTAATGCTTTTTTGAAGCTTAGCTCTTAGACTAACAATTTCTATTTCATGATTTTATTATCAAAGTGTGAAGTCATTGTGGCGCAGTGGAATAGTGTTTGACTGTAAACACAATTGGTTGTGAGTTCGATTTCTGGTCGCATTTACTAGTACAAGAATATTTAAATTGGTAAGACAATATTACTACAGCATACATACATACATACATAGCTTCACGCTGTATCCTGCATATAGCAGGGTAGGCAGAGGGAACCTAGTGCTAAGACACTCCGTTGAGTTGAGTTGCAATGTATCGAATTCGGACGAAAAGTGGAGAACGGAGTGTCTTAACACTAGGGTCTCTCTGCTTCACAGCTATACAGAATAAAGCGTGCAGCTCAAACCAATATAATTATCTGTAAGAGAAGTTTAGATTGACTGGCTCTGACTAACCAAACAGACATCAACGTATATCCAAAATCATTAAACTTAAAATCCTAAAATTTCACAGATGTTATATATTTTACAGAGGTTATTTGTTTAGCGTAAGTCAGCTAATAATAGATTTTTCGAAAAATCCCCCCCTAAGGAATTGAAAAAGTAGGGAACGGAGTGTCTTAACACTAGGTTCCCTCTGCCTACCCTGCTATGTGCGGGATACAGCGTGAAGCTATGTATGGAGACATTATGTTACCAGATGACAATATAAATACAATCATACTTTGAATGGGAATCGAACCCACAACCAAACATCACAGTCAGACGCGATCACTACGCTATAATGACGCTAAAACATTATTAAAAAAGTTAACTTCATTACAGACAAAGTCACGGACCAACACTATTGCAATTTATTGGATCATTACCGCTATTGTCTCTCATATTAAGACAAAATTAACCTTATTACGAAGGTATAAGGTCCAATTCTAAATGGCCAGTTCTTTCAATTAATACCAGTCTTAAATTCAATTTTGAAACTCCAGACTTAAAAAGGTACACATTGTACTCATTAGTGCTTAGTAGTAATGAAGGAAATTAATTTTATTTTTGTTTTCCACCGCCTCTTACTTCTAAATTAACTGTTTTTTGGCTTTAATTGTTTCATATTCGCTGCCAAAAACTATATTGGCTTTAAAGTCGACTAAAGGCGACTGTAAACGCGACAGGTTGTAGGTTTGATTCTAACTCCAGGAAATGTTGTATTTTCATTTCCTGGGTTTGGTAACTAGGCAAAACGCGGCGTTGAGTTCCACCACTCAACACGCAATGCCTTAACTCGGCAGAAAGTGGGAAACAGGGTATCTTAACACTAGGTTTTTAGGTTACTTCTGCCTACTCTGCTATATGTGGGATACAGCGTGAAACTAAAAAAAAAGAATTTTTACTGCCTTTTTGAAGCAATTTTTGAGGGTGTCGTGACACAGTGGGACAGTGTTTGACTGTCAATGTGATTGATTGTGGATTTGTGTCCTTCTCTGGAGAACGATTGTATTTAAATTTTGATTTATCCGCTTTTTGTAAGACAAAACACGGCGTTCAGTTCCGCGCCAATTAACAGGTAATGTCTGAAATTTAACACTGGATTCATTCTGACTACCCCTGCTATGCGGGATAAAACGTGAAGCTACTTTATTATATGTACTTTTAATGCTTAATCTCTTATATTTTGTAATTAAGATTTCTAGTTCAAGGTATATTTAATGACACATACACACATAACAGTATTGTGACATGCGTATTTAAATTTTTATTTACATTGCCATAAGTTATGTGATGAAAAACTACGTGTTAGTATAAATTTCGAAACGCTAGTTTAGTTTGTTTTAAATTCCCAAATATATTTATATAGTCTCTTTGCTTTGTTAAATGTGGTTATGAGTAGACATTGCCATGTCTGACTCCCACTTCGATAATATCATTGATAACCTATAAATTCTTTATTTTTTTTTTACTTCACACTGTATCCTCCACTAGCAGGGTAAGCAGACGGAACCTGAAAAACTAGTGTTAAGACACTCTGTTCTCTTTTATCATTTCCGTTACCCACTTTCCGCCGCGCTTTGCCTTGTGACCAGAGCTAAGAAATGAAAATACTAAGGAATAATTTCTATAAATATTTAATATTTTCATTTCCTGGAGTGGGAATCAAATCTACCACCTGTCGCGCTTACAGTCGTACGCTTGTGCATCTGCGCCACGATAGGCTTCGTCGTATAATGATAATATAATATTTAATAATGATATACCTAAATCTGTTTATAAATACGTGAAGGAAAAACTTTGGATCCCTTTTTATGAAAATTAAGTGGACGGAGGAACATGAAACTTGGCACACTTATAGTTTATACAGCGAAGGGGTGCAGGATGCATCAATTTTTTTTTTAAAGGTTCCATAAAAGTATATTAAATTAATAAAATAAATGTTACACACACTACCATGGTTTGACATCAAGAGACATAAAGTGAAATATACGCTACTAAAGACAAAGCGTTGTTAACGCGTCAACGGGGCACTAGAATTTTTTTTATATTTAATTATAAAACAGGAAAACTAGCCATATATGGTATGGTATATATGGTATATACCTAGTTTTAATTCTTAGTATCTAAGTAACTATTTTTATTAAGTTGGAAAATTATGATAACAAAAATAAACAAGGAAAATGTATACGCACCAAGTAACTCCGTTATACTATATCTAATTAAAGAAAATAAACAGATGAGAAAAAGATTATTTTTTTCCAATACCTAATGAACAACATATGTAAGAAAAAAAATACATTATTTGAGTAAATTAATTGAACAGATTTTAAAAACTAATAACACATATAAGAAACAAAAAACCCGACTAAACCAATTCTTTAAATTTAAGAAGCAAATACAAATAAAGTAGGTTATAAAAGCAAGTTATGTGTTATATATTTGAAATGTGCTTTTCTTTGACATCCCACACGGTACCCATCAACGATTTTTTTTGTTTTTATTCATGACGTATTTGCCTCTAGAGGGCGCCATATTGAATTAAAAGTAACGTCCAATATCTAAGAACACTTGGAGTATAAATAGCTGTCTAACGTCACCTTAATTATTTAAATCGGTCCAGGTGTTTGGAAGATATGAGGCAATAAAGAATATTACAAACATACATGATATGCGCGAAAAACAAACCTCCTCTGACAGTTTGGAAAAAAGATAGAGATAAAACACTCTCTCTCTTTCATATTAATGATATTTAGCAGCTATTTTTGCATACCGCAAAATCTCAAATATAACTATGTAAATATTAGAAGAAACTTCTAGGTTTAAGCCATATATATTTTTTACACCATAATTTCAATATAAATTGGCAGTGTTTTGTAAAAATAAAATATAGCAACTTCATAGTTTTTCCCTAATAGAAGATTAATCTGAGAACCTAGTGTTAAAACACTCCGTTCTTTACTTTCCAACCAAAATCAACATTTGTGATAAGTGACGGAATTCACCACCGCACTATATCTCACCAGATTGGGAAATATATCATATTTTCAGAGAAATAATTGAAAAAAAATAACTTAAGTTTGAATATTACAGGTATCTAGGAACAGACACTCAGTTATTCTTCATGACACTAATAATCCTGCTAGTTATATGGAAATGGCCGAAAATAGGTGCACCAGTTCTATCTGGTGTGATGGTGGTCAGCCTCCTCATACCGTTCTTACAGAGTTACTTCATGAATTTATTGCCTATACGAGTCAGCATATTTCCTGAGTAAGTTATTTGGTTTTTAAAAAGCAATACTAATCAATAATAATAATGCAGTGGGGAACGGAAATCTTAAGAGAACGGAGTGTCTTAACACTAATTTCTCAGATTCCCTAAATATACTATATACTAATACAATGGGAGAGTGTATTTATTTGTTTGTCCTTCTTTCATGTCGCAACAAAGAGATGTTTTGTTATAATTTGTTGAGTGGAGATATTTGGCTATTTGGCGGGTGACTGGCTTTGTACCGTAAAATATCTCATTCTCATGGTAAGATCGATAGTTTGAGACCTTGGCACAGTGGATTAAATCCTGACTGCAAATGCAATTGTCTGCGAGTTTGATTCTCATTCAGATGATTATATTTAATTTGTTTTCATTTTTCCACGCTAAAAAGTCAAATCACGGCGTTCCGCCACTCAACACGTGAATTTAGGCGGAAAGTAGAGAAGGGAGTGTCTTGACACTAAGTTCTCTCTGCAAAGTACGAAACTTTTAACTTTTGTTATATAATCTTTGTGTAATAGGGTAAGTCACTAGCGCCCATAATACAGTTGATACTTATTTTAGGAGTTAGAATGCCCTTAAATGTATTTTTTTATGATCAGTAAACAATTTACTTGTTTATTTTAAACATAAAAAATTGTTTTAATATATATTTTACCACATTCCACCGTATTTCCAGATCAATTCGAGACATATTCGGTTACAACGACACGTTCTACCATGCGTACGTATCAGCGCAGGGCAACTGGGCCGGCTATCATTTGGGCGTGCTAACCGCTTGGTTTTATCACAAGGCGCAAGCTGCTAAATGGAATTTAGGTGAATCTTGGGTGAGTATGTGTAGATAGAGGAGTATTTAAGATTGGTTCTAGGTTCGATTCGTGTTTGGGGCAATGATTGTGTTTAAATTGTTGACATTTTTAAGCGCCTGTCGTGGCGCAGAGGCACAGGCGTGTAATTGTAAGCGCGACAGGTTATGGGTTCGACTCCCACTCTAGAAAATGAAAATTTTAAATAACATTTAGTATTTTTATTTCCTGGGTCTGGTAACACCACTCACCACGCAATGCCTCGTTTAGGCGGAAAATGGGGAACGGAGTGTCTTAACACTAGGTTCTCAGATTCTCTCTGCCTACCCTGCTATGTGCGGGATACAGCGTAAAGCTAAAAAAAAATTTAAAAAAAACTAGAAAATTTAATACAACTTTACGCTTTATCTCTCTTAGCATGATAGAAAGAGAGAACTCAGTAATTAGACACTACGTCCTCCACTTTCAGCCCGAATTCAAGACATCACATGTTTTAGTAACGGATATCAACACCGTTCTTTGTCTTACCAGAACGTTAAAATGGAAATAACTTAAATATAACAATTTCCCCGAATAGAAACCGAACCCAAACCTATGGCACTCATAGACAGTATCCCACTGCGTTATAATGACCTCTAAACATATGAACATATTAAGTTAAATACAACATATTTTACTTAAAACTAAATATTACTAAACCATTCTCTATATTACAGCTAATGAAATTCCTGTTCCTGATCTCGATACCGGTTGCCATGGGAACGGTGTTAATGGGATGGGACCTCCACCACCGTGAGGCATCCGCCTTTGAATCGGCTATCTTTAACAGTTTAAATCAGAATTTCTTCGCCTTTGCCATTTGCGTGTTCATCATTGGATATTTCTATAGATGTAACAGTAAGTTCTACTTATATTATTTATAGGGTAAATAAAACGGTCATTCGGTTTTATAAATTAATTATATTTCACCGAAAAGAAAGAGTACTCGAAGAGATTCCTTTTCGACTCGAAAGTTCTTACACGTAAAGAACACAGTATGAGTGGCGGCAACCATTTTATAGTAAAAGTCAAAAGACATACTAATTATAAAAGATTAATTTTTGTATAATAATCAATTGACCAACTATAAAACCAATTGATATTTCAACATTATCCGTACCGTGAATAGGTTGACAAGTAAGGATTTGTGTTATTTATATGATAAATGAATTATTAAATGTAATAAAATTTAAGCAAATCATATGCTTTCGAGTAAAACATGTATTTAAATAACCTAATATTACATTTTACAATTTGAGGCCTGTTGAGCCTGGTTGGTACGTAAGTTGTGGGTTCGATTCCCACTCTAGGAAATGAAAATATTAAATAATATTTAGTATTTTCACTCTGGTAACAAGGCAAAACGCGGCGTTGAGTTCCGCCACTCAGCACGTAATACCTCATTAAGGCACTGGCCTTAATTCTGGCGGAAAGTGAGGAAAAAATGTTAAAAGAGAACGGAGTGTCATAACACTAGGTTCTCAGGTTCCCTGCTAAAATATATTACATTAAATAAAATTTAACTTCTTATTTATTTATTCACTTCTGGTAAGTTTATTTGGACAACGTATATACGTATATGCCTACCCTGCTAAATGCGGGATACAGCTTGAAGTTGAAATATATATATATTAAAAGTCCGTCCGTTTCCGTGTGTCCAAAACCACCGTACATAAAGTAAAACATATCTAGCTTAATACTAATATCACTATCAACTTCTAAGAAATACAAAATTTCTTTACTTTCCTTCAGTTTCATGTGTTTTTTCGCATAACAGTCTACTCAAAGAGAACTTAGTGTCTTGACACTATATTCTTCAAAGCCCAAATTGAGATGACCTATGGTGGAACTAAACGCCGCACTTTGTTTCACTAGAACGGGAAAAACAAAATAACTCTAGGTAATCGAACTCACAACCAATCACATTTGCTGTCAGACGCTGTCTCTGCGCCACGCTGGTTATCTTATATTAAGAATTGCAAAATACAAAGAAATTCGTAAGAGAAAAGTCCAAAACTGCGGACATTGTAAGAATGTATCTAATCCTTTAGTATTTATTCGTGCAATAAAATTGGTTTTTCTCGCTCACACTCTGTCCTACCTACTTACTACCTAACTTGGCTTACTTGAGGCGTTTTCAAATTTAAGCTCAAACGTGTGATTCGTTCGCAAAAGATAAAACGGATTATTAGAAGATCTCGTATGAAAATAAAAATCGGGTAAGATTTTTATATCGGATCTGGGTAGTAATAAAATGTTAAATTCCCACTCGTGGAAATGATTATTAAATATTATGATAATTGCCGCTTGTCATGGCACAGAGGCACATGCGTGCTACTGTAAACGCGACAGGTTTTGGGATCGATTCCCACTCCAGGAAATGAAGTTTACTACTTTCCTGAGTTTAGTAACAAAGGCAAAGCGCGGCGTTGAGTTCCGCCACTCAGCACGCAATGCCTCAATTCGACCGAATGTGGGGAACGGAGAATCTTAACTCTAGGTTCTCAGTTCCCTCTTTCTAACCTGCTATATGCGTGATACAGCGTAAAGCTAAAAAAATGATTGTTAAATTATTTTCTTTACATCGGTTTTGTAAGATAAAAGGCGAAAAACACCCTGTAAAATTTTTTTTTCAATTGAAAGATAGAAATCAATGAATTTTGGCTGTTTAATATTAATACATCTTTGTTTGTGGCCATCGTGGTGCAGTGGAATAGTATGTGACTGTAAGCGCAATGGTAATGGTAGGTTTGATTCTTACTAGAAGTAGTGATTATATTTAAATTATTTTCGTTTACTTGCTCTGGTGAGGCAAAGCGCGGCGTTGATTTACGCCACTTTACACGCAACCTCGAATTCGTACGAAAAGCTTATATTGGAACATCTTGACGCTAGGTTCTCGCTACACGACTATGAAGAATAAAGCGTGCAGCTGGAAAAAAAGCTTTAATTAAAACATTTTGAAAATATCATAAAAAATAAATTTTTAATCTATTGCTATTAAAAATATTTAGAAATATATATATATATATATATATATTTTAACTTCACGCTGTATCCCGCATATAGCGGGGTAGGCAGAGGGAACCCGAGAACCTAGTGTTAAGACACTCCCTTCTCGTACAACAATTTCGTTCCCCACTTTCCGCCGAATTGAGGCAGTGCGTGCTGAGTGGCGGAACTCAACGCCGCGCTTGCCTTGTTACCAAGCCCAGAAAATGAAAACTAACATTTCCTGGAGTGGAGTGGAGATATTTTTTTCTTACTTTCAAATCAAGTTGGTCTTGATAAAAAATATTATTTAACATGCTCTTCGTGATATCTTCTCTAAGGCATTTACGAAATACTCGTCAAGCGAAGCTATTTGACACCGAATATAACAATATGGCATAGAAATGTAGGGAACGTGAGAGGCATTCGGGATTCTAACGGCGCGGTATTTAGATATTATTACATTAAGATCTGAGACTAATTCAGAGTAATATTATAAAAGTTAAAAAAATAAGAATATATCATATTTTTGAATTGAAATGATTGCTTGAAATAATCTTTGGGCAGCAGAAATTTGTAAAAATCTCTATACAGAGATGCTAACAACATAAATAAGTTGTAATAACCGTATAAGAATTTCGACGCAGCCGGATGTAGAAGGCGTGGCTTAGTGGTCAGAGCGCTAGGACGGTTTTCAAGAGGCGCGGGTTCGAGTCCCCCTTGCGTTCAAAATTTTTATAAGTTTTCTAAATATGGTTTCCGTTTCCTAAGAATATATCAACGCAAGAAAGCTATTTCTTTGTATTTCAAAAAAAGTTTTCACTAGCACCAAAAAGTCGATTTCAAAATATAGCAATTCATAAGAGAGTAATGAGAATCTTATGTCAAGGCACTCAGTTCGCCGCTTTCCAAATTCGAGACGATGAATATTACTTAGCGGAACCCACCGCTCCAATTTGTTTTACCATGGGGAAAAAATGAAAATGTTATTACTTTTTTTTAACTTCACGTTGTATCCCACATAGGCAGAGGGAACCAGAGAACCTAGTGTTACGACGCTCCGTTCTCTTACAACAATTCCGTTCCCCACTTTCCGCAAAATTTAGGTATTGCGTGCTGAGTGGCGGAACTCAACGCCGCGCTTTGCCTTGTTACAAAACCCAGGAAATGAAAATACCAACAATTCCTGGAGTGGGTATCGAACCCACAACCTGTCGCATTTACAGTCGCACGCTTGTGCCTCTGCGCCACGACAGGCGTTAATGATATGAAAATAATTGAGTAGCGTAATGTAGGATGCCATGCAACACGATGGACAAATTATTAAAAAAAGGTGGCTGGCAGTTTATGGATGCGAGTTACCCGGGATTAGAAAGGATGACGCTCTACGAGGGAGGTCTACGTGCAGCTTCTCTTTGAACAAATAAGTACTATCTCGCCGTCTTAATCCTATATGCTAATATGTTCATTTCTAAATCGTAACGAGCTTTCGATACATTTAACTTCAACTCCCAAAAACCAAAAAAAAATTTAACATTTTAATTTTTTCAAATTAAATATTATTTATTTACAGGGGTCTACGTGGGCGCAGTAGAATGGGGACCGCTACAGCCACTCGGCAGAATGTCCTACTGCGCTATGTTGTTACATGCGACTGTACTCAGAACATATGGTGGTCAGATGAGAAGATCGTTTTACGCTACTGATTATACTGCTGTGAGTATTGCTTATTTATGAAAAATATATTAAAATTTACCTCAAAAGTGGAAAGTGGGGAACGGCAATGTTAATTGAAATCGGAGTGTCTTAACACTAAGTTCTCTGGTTCGCTCTGCCTACCCTGCTATATGGGGGATACAGCGAGAAGTTAAAAAATGATAATAAAATAACATATTTTGGTAGACATCATTGTTTATCAAAAAATCTAGTTACTTCAAAACCAAAATTAACACATATACGCACTTTACACTTCAGTATAAAGTTGGGACTGGCATTAACTAAAGCCACGGGTAACAGCTAGTACCATCTAAAATAGAAACTGAAAATGGCATTTGGCAAAGTTGTTTTTAATTCAATCCGTTCCTATCGGGATTAAAGGCTTCATTTGAATAGATCCACAATCAGATCGAGATCACGAATTCAGGATGCATTTTCAGCGAAAAGTATCAAAACTCATATTGCTTTTGAGAATTTTAGTGAGAAAGAGAAACGGAATTTATTTTTTATAAAAGTTTCTTTAAACAAAAAGTAGACTTACGCTTTATCTCGCATACCAGGTAGTTAGAAAGAACCTAGTGTTTAGACTTGATATATTTAATTTTTATTTCCCCGCTCTGGTAAAATAAATTTTATCACATACGCAACGTTTGAAATTCTGGAAAGAGGAGAACGGAGTGTCTTAACACCTACGTTCCTTCTATTTATTCTTCTACCCTATAAGAAATAAAGAGTGAACCTATATTTTCTTTCAAAGTCAAAGTCAAATAGTTTTACTCAAAATAAGAAGTTACACGCTTCATTTTTTGAACGTCAAATAATTTACCACCAGTTCACTAAATTTAATGCCTCAAACCTGAGAAGAACCAAGCAAGAAACTCAGCGGGACTTTTTTTTTTACAAATATTTATTACTGACAATGGTACCTTTTAAATAGACTAGAGCGAGCATTTCATTCCCAAGGCGTGTTATCATTTATAAAATCACTAATTAGGTAATAACCTTTAACACACAAATGTCTTTTCACGTAGTTTTTTAAAATAGTAAAATGGAAAATTCTCGCACGTTTTCTGGGATCCTATTGTAAAAGCATACACACTGTCCCATAAAAGTATTGCGAACTCGATGCAATCGAGTTACAGGCGCTGCAAGTTTAAGCCTATTCCTTGTATATATATTGTGTACATCGCCAATTCTTGTAAAACTATTAATATTTTTCTTATTCAGATTATGTTATTCGCTGGTATAGTATGTACAACATATCTCTGGTCGCTCCCCCTCCATCTCTTCGTAGAGGCACCAGCGTGCCAGTTACAGAAGATCCTCTTCGGTCCAAAGAGAACGAGGAAGGACATCGAAGCGAACAAGCCGAGCATCAAGCCGGGCTTATCAAATATATCCGTATCGACTGTATCGACTCATATATAAGACTTTTTATTTTATACTTTGTAATTTTTTTTGTAATAAAATGTTGTGTACCTGAATTTGTTTTTTTTTATATATTACTAAATAAGTTGATGAGTAAAATAAGCGTTGTCTTGGCAACGTCCTTTATATCAAAAGTGCACTTACAGCTTCAGGCATATTTAGAATGAACCTTGTATCAACATACTCCATTCGCACTTTTTCCACAAATTCCAGACATTGCTAGTTGTATGACGGAACTCAACGTAGCTTTTTGTCCTACCAGAGTAAATATATAAAAATCATTTATATTACTATCATTCGCCTACATATCAACGCCTGTCGTGGCGCAGAGGCACACGCGTGCGACTGTAAATGCGACAGGTTGTGGGTTCGATTCCCACTCCATTAAATGGAATTTTTCATTTCCTGAGTTTGGTAACAAGGCAAAGCGCGGCGTTGAGATCCGCCACTCAGCACGCAATGCCTCAATTCGATGGAAAGTCGGGAACGGAGTGTCTTAACACTAGGTTCCCTCTGCCTATCCTGCTATATGCGGGATACAGCGTGAAGCTATGTATGTATGTACTATTATTTATTTTACTTTACCTACTCACACACATGTAGTGTGTGAGTAGGTGCAAACACTGTGTGTCAGCTGCATAAGATCTTCTTCGGTTCAATGAGGGCGAGAAAGGAGCTCTGACCTGATTTTTTTTTATAGTAAAACAATCGTTGCCTTAGCAACGTTTATGTGCAAAAATATATGTTAAACATACATATATATATAAGTTTCTTTCCGTAAAAACTAACTATACCAAATTTTATACTTTATTGTCAATTTTCATAAAATAGGGTGCAAATTCTTCACGTTTTCGTAATTATATAAAAAATATATGATAATTAAAACAAAATAAACTTAGAACTTTCCGGTAAAAAATTGACAATGATCACTTGACACAATAAATACTTGTGCTCGTCCCAAAAATATCTAGTCCAATTTATTTTAACCTTGGTATATTTAACAAATAAGAATGTAATGAAAAAAACAAAACTTTTTTTTTAAACTTCACGCTGTAACCCGCATATAGCAGGGTAGACAGAGGGAACGTGAGAACCTAGTGTTAAGATACTCCATTCTCTTTTAACAATTCCGTTCCCCACTTTCCGCCGAATTGACGCATTGCGTGTTGAGTGGCGCAACTCAACGCCGCACTTTGCCTTGTTACCAAACCCAAGAAATGAAAATACTAAACTTTACATTTCCTGGAGTGGGAATCGAACCCACATCCTGTCGCGTTTACGGTCACACGACACGCCACCACGGCGCCACGACAGGCAAAACAAAACTTAATCCATAAAATGCACTAAAAGTTACATTATTACGAATAACTCAAAAACTACTGACCACACTACATCAGAAACACTAGTTACCGAAAAAAAAAGTTATCTCACCTAGTAAGAAGTTATGTGGAAGCATACATTAAGAATACAGTCGAACTGAAATCCTGCTCCTTTTTTAGACGTCGGTCGTCGGTTTAAAAGAAAATAATTGTAGCTCGCACCTATGTTTGCCAGGACTATAAAACGTAGGGTGATGAGTGGCGGAACTTAAAATTAATCATTCTCCCGAATGGTAATCGAACCCACAACATTATTATGAGATGGACACAAACCTACAAAAAAAAATCCTTATTTTTTTTTTCAGCTTTACGCACACACAACTTCCCGCACATAGCAGGGTAGACAGAGGGAACTAGAGAACCGACGTCGACGTAGTAAGACACAACGTTCTCTTTTAACATCTCCGTTCCCCACTTTCCGCGAAATTGAGGCATTGAGTGTTGAGTGGCAGAACTCAACGCCGAGTCTTGCCTTGTTACCAGAGCGAGTAAAGAAATAGTAAATATTATTTATTTTTTTATTTCCTGGAATGGGAATCGAACCCACAGCCTCAATTTTATAATTCTTTCATGATAATTCTAAAAATAATCTAGATTTTTATCAAGTTAAAGATGTAAATCCAAGAAAAGCAGAAAGCTTGTTAGCTTATATTGTATACCCAGATTACTCGCAATTGTTTTAAATAATCCCGCAATCATCTTTCTTTGCTGGAATAAAAAGATAGTCATATGAATTACAGAGACTTTAGTTTAACGTAATTTTAAGGTAATAGTTGTATTAACTGTTATATTAACCCTGAGGTAATCATGGCCCAGTGGGATACCGTCAGACTGTAATCAGAATTGGCAATGGGTTCGATTCCCATTCAGAATTTATATATATATTTTTAAGTCATGAGGGGGGTATGTTGCCATTTTCGATTTCAAGCTGAGAGTGAAGTAAGGAGTGACTTAACACTAGGCTCTCTTTGACTACCTTTTTATGCCGAAAAAAGCGTCGAATCGTGAATTTTAATTTATCCGCTTTGGTAAAACAAATTTAGCGTTGAATTTCTCTGTCCAAAGCGCGATGTCTCTATTTTCGGCGGAAAGTTGTAAACGGTGTCTTGACATTTGACATTAGGTTCTCTACTCTTGGCCAGAAGCTAGTCACGCTGGGATAAAAATCACCTACCTATTATGCTAGCTAAGTAGGCGCGCGCTGATCATTCCTGCATGCTATTCTGAACAGGCCGTCGAGGGTGCCCATCACTTTTGACTGACTTGTAGCTACCGCTGCCGAGGTTCACAGAAGACCTGGGTGTTCCCATGGTCTCAGCCATTAGCGGTGGAGAAGGAGCACCGTGAGGTTTTAGTGGGTATACGAAAGGCCTATATTTTTCGGTCCAGAGCCTCGGGGTTCTTATAATTTATGTCTCTTATATTTATGAGGTTATGTGAATAACTCACTCAAGTCCCCAATAAAGCTGGTATTCGTAATAGATTTCCTCATCTATAAAAAAGAAGGTTCTCTATTCTTATCTCACTAAACAGCAAGAGAATAATCAATCTATCTATCCGGTGGTAGCTTCTGTTAGGATTGACACTCCTGACATCTTTTGCAAATTGACGATTCAAAAGTGATTGTCACGATTCAAAAGCCTATTTGAATAAAGAATATTTTGATTTTGATTTATCAAAATAATTTATATAGGAAACAGAAATGTTTATAAAGTTTTAACATCTTACACAAACATGACAAGTAAAATTGGAAACGACCAAACAACAGCCAATACCGTTTCAATTCGAAACGTTTTTGCAAACTTGTTTCGGAGCGTCCAAAAAATCTTTGATTTCGGGCACTGATTGACTTGTATACGAGAACATTTTAGTTTTATTGTATTCAAACGAAAATTAAGATTTTAACAAAAAAGGAACCTTTAATAAAAAAACAAAAAAAATAACATTAGAAATAACCTTAAAACTACTCGTCAGAAACCATTTAAATATACTAGCTATCATATCATCAACAGGAAACTTAAACTATTTTCATTTCCCTGGTATGATAAAGCGCAACGTTAAGTTCTAACACATAACACGCATTGTCTCGATTTAGGCGGACAGTGGAAAATAGAGCCTAGACACTAGGTTTTCTCTGAGTACACAATGTCTAAAGTTCGGTAGTAAAATGAAGAACGGAGTGTCTTAACACTAGATTCCCTCTGACTCGACTATACGAGATAAAACTTCACTCTTTATTTAATAAAACTAGTGTCCCCGTTGACACGTTAACAACGCGTTGCCTAGCAACGTGTATGTCACTTTGTGTAAACATGGATGTCAAAACATGGTAGCGTGTGTAACAGGTATTTTGTTAATTTAATATACTTTTATGCATTATTTTAAAAAAATATTAGCATTCTGCACTCATTCTCTATATAAACTATAATTGTACCAAATTTCATGCCCCTCCGTCCGCGTAATTTTCGTAAAAAGGGGTTCAAAGTTTTTGCTTCACGTATTTATATATAGATATTTATAGAATAAATTTTAAGGTACATATACCGCCAGGCTTAGATATACACGATAGCTTCAAAATTTGTGCTTCTTGGATTCGTGTCCATATACTGTAGCCAATTAAGATATACGTTTGTGTTTGTATGTTTGTTATTTTCATTACAATGAAGACGGAAACGTATGACCGTACATAGAGGGGTTGTTACAAATCCTTTGTCTTATGTTCCACTAACTGGACCACATCAGAAACACTAGTTATCATATATATATATTTTTTTTTTTATTGATAACGGACGGCAAACGAGCAGAAGGACCACCTGATGGTAAGTGGTTACCTTCGCCCATAGACATCTACAACACCAGAGATGTTGTAGATGCGTCGCCAGCCTAGAGGATACTGATGGAAGGAGGGACAATGTAGTAGTCCACTATCAGAACCACCACATTTTGGGGAAAGGATGGGTGGGAAAGGGGAAAATCTGGCTTACATGCCATCGAACCGGAACACATCATTAGATATTTGGCGGTTCGTCTTTGACATGATAGTGGTCGCGAGCCAGTCGGAGGACGAACCTCCTACCTAGTTATCATATAAAAAAAATAATCAAAATTGGTTCACTCAATAAAAAATTATGTGGTAACACAAAGTGCAGTCGCATTGAGAACTTCCTTCTTTTTAGAAGTCGGCCTTTTACCATTCTTTTGTCTTATAGTCTATTAGCTATTAACCTCGGCGTCGCTCGCGTTGATTTTTAGCAAATAACCAAAAGACTTTTAAGCAGACAGAGAAGAAAGAGATTTATCACTGTTTTTTTGATTGCCGCAAAGAAATAAATACAGGCTTACAAGCTTCACGCTGTATCCCGCATATAGCAGGGTAGGCAGAGGGAACCAGAGAACCTAATGTCAAGATACTTCGTCCTCACTTTCCGCCGAATTGAGAGACATACAAAAATTTTCTATATTCTAAATCACAAAGATTTTTTTATTTCTGTTATTGTTACACCCACATCATTACTAAAATATTTTAAAATACACACATATATATGCACAGATAATTAATTTATTGGCACAGATAATAAAAAATCAAATAAAAATAAACCATATACCATTGACATAAGTACTACAATTGTAAAAAGTCGAATATTTTCCTTAACATAATGTGGAATCAAAACATGTAGTTCTTGTTTATGTTGCAGTTAAAGTGTGAAAAAATGGTAAATAAATAAAATAAATACTCATATATCCGTCCTTATAGTAATTGATAATTATAAATAAGTACTACAATAGCAATAATTAATTATAGATTTAGTTAGAGTCTGACTGTAAAGGCGAGTGGTTATGGATTCGATTCCCACTCAGGCCAATAATATATTTCAAATATATCCATTTTTTCGTTAAAACAGCTAGAACAAACCATCGTGTTGAGGTTCACTTTGCAATTCATAATGATCCAAATTCAGATGAAAAGTAGAGAGTGTCTTGACACTACGTCAGTACAGATAATTTATTTATTTATTTATTAGATTCACCAGTGATAATTACATGGAATATGGGTAACCAGAGAACCTAGTGTTAAGACACTCCGTTCTCTTTTAACATTTCCATACCCCACTTTCCGCCAAACCGAGGCATTACGTGCTGAGTGGCGGAACTTAACGCCGCGCTTTGCCTTGTTACCAGAGCCAGGAAATGAAAATACTAAATTTTACATTTCCTGGAGTGGGAATCGAACCCACAACCTGTCGCGAATACAGTCGCACGCTTGTGCCTCTGCACCACGCAGGTACGCGCATAATTTATATCTATTTTTTTTTAACTGTACGTTTTTCCCATACAGCAACGTAGCTAAAGAGAATATGAAATTGTGACACTCCGTTCTCCACTTTCCTTCCTTATATTGGTACTAAACGCCACATATTATCTCACCAGAGCCTGGAAATAAAATTAATTTGACTATAATCCCTCTCAAGTAAAATCGAACCCACAACCATATCACCTACTATCTTTGTTTGTTCTCAAAATAGATATGTATATATGACAAGTATATTTGTATACCGGATACGGATGCCATCGGCAATTAATTAACAGAAGCGTTTATAATATTAATTGAGTGTTACACGCAAATGTCATTGGGATGAGCAATTATTGATTTACCAATTTAACTGTCTCTGATAGAAATACATCATTGAACTCTGCTAAGTTACGTTGAATTTTGTTTCTATAGAAAGTAGAGAAGGGAGTGTTTCGTCACTATATATTATCTAACCTTTTTTTGCTGTCTCAAGCTTTTTTCTAGCTAGGTGACCAGAGAAGATCGTGAAGATTCTTAATCGATCTCTCTAGGAAATGTAAAAATTTAGTATTTTCATTTCCTGGGTTTGGTAACAAGGCAAAGCGCGGCGTTGAGTTCCGCCACTCAGTACGCAATGCCTCAATTCGGTGGAAAGTGGAGCACGGAGAGTCTTACCACTAGGTTCTCACTTTTTTTAGTTTCACGCTGTATCCCGCATATAGCGTTATGTTACGACACTTTGTTCCCCACTTTCCGTCGAATTGAGGCATTGCGTGCTGAGTGGCGCATCGCCGCGCTTGTTATCAATCCTAGGAAATAAAAATATTAAACTTTTACATTTCCTGGAGTGGAAATCAAACCCACAACCTGTCGCATTTACAGTCGCACGCTTTTGCCTCTGCGCCACGACAGGCGTTAAATACATACATATAAAAGCTAAATTTAATTCAAATAACATTGCAAGGTCAATAGCAAGAAAAAATCCTAAACTATACTAATTTATTCATTTGATACGCATATTTACAACCAAGTACGATATCTTCCTTTTAATATCTACTCACGCAAAAACTACTGAACCGTTCTAAGTGAAACTCTATATTGATATAGCTTATACATCAGAATAACACATAGGCTATAATATATAAAGACTTTGGGTAACTTTTTTATTGATTCACGCTGTATCCCGCACTTAGCAGGGTAGTTAGAGCGAACCTGAGAACCTACTGTTAAGACACTCCGTTCCCCACCTTCTGCCGAATTGAGGCGTTGCGTGCTGAGTGGCGGAACTCAACGCCGCGCTTTGCCTTGGTACCAGAGCGAGGAAATGAAAATATTATTAATCATTATAAATATTTAATAATTGTTAATTGGCCGAAATATAACGATTATAACAAAGCAAAATCAAATTAGAATAATAACATACAAAAACGAATATATATGAAAAAACAAGATTTTTTATAGAAAACCTGTTTTGACACTTTGCAGTAACAAGTGTGTTGTTGGTAGAAAACAGTTACGAACGCGTCGTCATTTCGCGAACTCAATATAACCTAAAAAATATAATTAAATATATACATTAACATACAAATGTAACTAAATAACATAAGTGACTGTACTCTCCACTCTCCGTTTAAAAGTGATGAAAGTAATACGAGTGATAGTGATTTTTCTAATAACTTGTACAGTTAGTGGTATTAAATTCTTCAAAAGTGTCCGTCCATTGAAATATTACGAAGCATTCCCTTGTTTCACTGAAGATATTGTGTCTCAGTTTTTTGAAGGCTTAGAGAATGGTTACAATGTAACGATTAAGAGGTCTTTGGACATCGCCACGGATGTGAGACTGGTTTTCGATGCTGAAGCTGCTGTTCTACTGGTATTTTAATATATATTTTATTTATTTTTAGCTTTATTCGTCTTTTAGTGGTTGACATATAAGATACAGGTGAAACTACTGGTCACAGAAAATTGATATTTGGCATGTTGCCTTGGGGAGTATAGGACACTAAGAACTGAAACCGTAATTCCTATGCAAACGTATAAACTGGATTTTATAACTCAGACGAAGTCGCCAGATACAGCTAGTATCATATTAAATATGGGTTCGATTCCCATTCCAGAAAATGGAACTTTTCATTCCTTGGGTTTGGAAATATGGCAAAGTGCGGCGTTGCGCTCCACCAATGCAACGCAATGCCTCGATTCGGCGGAAAGTGAACGGAGTGTCTTAACTCTAGGTTCCCTCTGCCTACCCTGTTATATGCGGGATACAGCGTGAAGCTATGTGTGTATGTATGTATATTAAATATAATCATTTCTGTAAGTAAGAATTGAACCTACAAGCACCACGTTTACAATTGAACGCGTTCCCACTGAGCCACTATGGTCTATTATTATTTAAATTATAAGAAAAAAAACTTTAGTAAGTTAATATATTACTCCGTCAAATTTTTATTTATTATGCAGAACTAAACGCCGTGATTTGTCAAAATTAATTCCGGAAAACACACCACACCATAAACATTTTTCTAACTGGAATCCATGAACACAAACGTAGTCAAATATGACGTCATTTTTAAGATATAAGGAAAATAAGTTACTTTAAAAAACTAATAATACACTTCTACGTACACTAATAGGCATGTCAGGGTTTCGTCTTCCCCTTCAAGTTCCATCATCAGATCAGCTCGATGGTACCATATTATTCCCATCTTAATATTTGGGGAACGGAAGTCTTAAGAGAACGGAGTGTCTTAACGCTAGATTCTCAGGTTCTCTCTGCCTACCCTGCTACGTGCGGGATACAGCGTGAAGCTGAAAAAAATTAAATTAACTAAATACTGTTTAACTGACTCACTAAATTTTGTCTAACTGACTAACTAACTGACTAACTACATAATAAAAAAAGAAACTATCAATTTATTATTTTCAAACTTGACAATAAAACGTAAATATTAAATTTTTTTTTTTTTAGTAATACCAAACTAATTAAGTTTGCTATTTAGTGAGTTAGTCAGTTACAGTATTAGATATAGTACGAAAACAGTAAATAATATTAATTTATTGATAAGAAATAGGCAACTAAAATACTTGAACTCTCTTTGTAAAAATTTGATCTCATTTCTTAAGCTTAGTTAAGTAATATGAAAATGTAGAGAAAGTTGACAAAAGGTACGGACCACGTGTCCGTAGTGATCAGAATAAATATTTAAAAAAAAAATCAGAAATAGTTCGGTCTAATAAAAGAACGTTACATATAATTACGTATGTATTTGGGGTTTTTCAATTCAGATCAATTACCATTTACCTTATTTGGGTTAAAATTCGCTGTAAGTTAATTTAGCTTCATGCTTTTTCCCGCATAGCAGGATAGTCATAGAGAACCTAGTATTAAGACAATCCGTTCTCTGAACATTTCCGTTCCCCACTTTCCGCCGAATTGAGAAATTGCGTGCTGAGTGGCGGAACTCAACGCCGCGCTCTCCCTTGTTACCAGAGCGAGGAAATGAAACTGCTAGACATTATAAACGTATTTCTGATAAGTTATTTTGAAATAAATATTACTGTATAACTTCTCCATATGTTGATAAATAATTTATATTGTTATCTTTTGTTCTTTCAACCTTTGTTAACCTTTTATCTTCGATTAAAATTACGTTTCTATTTATATATATATATATGTATATTACAAATATTGACGCAGTTAGAACTTCAATTTGTGACCATAGTGGCGCAGTGGGACAACGTCTGACTGTATGCACGATTAGTTGTGGGTTCGATTCCCACTCGGGGGAATGATTATATTTAAATTATTTTTCATTTGTTTACCCTGATTCTAACCAAAGTATATACATACATACATAGCTTCACGCAGTATATAGCAGGGTAGGCAGAGGGAACCTAATATTAAGACACTCCGTTGCCCACTTTCTCAGATTCCCCCCTCTGCCTATCCTGTTCATGTGCGGGATACAACGTGATTAATTTTATTTGATTACGAATTTCGTATTAACATGAATTTTTATTAGCTTCACTTATACTACGCTTCTATATATGAATGTAAGAAAAACTTTCAACACTATTTTGACCAACTTCTTCTTTGAAGTAGATTTCAAAATTTGAATATGTGTCCGAATTCAATAACTTTGGTGGTAGGAGGTTCGTCCTCCGTCTGGCTCGCGATCACTATCATGTCAAAGACGAACCGCCAAATATCTTATGATGTGTTCCGGTTCGATGGCATGTAAGCCAGGTTTTCCCCTTTCCCACCCATCCTTTCCCCAAAATGTGGTGGTTCCGATAGCGGACTACTACATTATCCTCCCTTTCCATCTGTATCCTCTAGGTTGGCAACGCATCTAGTACATCTCTTGTGTTGTAGATGTTCATGGGCGAAGGTAACCACTTAGGCGGTCCTTCTGCTCGTTTGCCATCCGGTATCCATAAAAAAAAAATAAAATAAATAATAATAATAATTTCATAATTTTCTTTACTAAGACGACCAGAATACTGGATAAAATATATGAAACGGATTTTGATAAAATTTTAGATCAATATAGATTAGCACATAGACTACAATTTATAAAGATAAATATTATATATATTCTAGTATTGTAAAAGCGAAAGCTTGTGATATCTATCCTCACAAACTTTTTCACGCAAAGTCACTAAATTAAAAATTACTTTGCGGCCAGCGACATTTTCGGCCGAGCAAGATGCCAAGACGGAGCGATTTTCGCGAAAGTTTCGGACGCCTTTCTACCTGAGAAGTAAAATGATCTTATACATAAATTATCTTTTTTTTAGCTTCATTCTGTATTACGCACATAGCAGGGTAGGCAGAGGAAACCTGAGTACCTAGTGTATTAAGACCGTTCTCTTCTCTTCTCTTTTAACATTTCTGTTCTCTTTTAACATTTTCGTTCCCCACCTTCCACCGAATTGAGGCATTGCGTGCTGAACTCAACGCCACGCTTCGCCTTGTTACCAGAGCGAAATTATGAAAATAATAAATATTATTTAATATTTTCATTTCCTGGCGTGAGAATCGAACCCACAATCCACCTGTCGCGCTTACCTCGAGATAGATATCTGTCCTTTTTTTTTTAATTTTTTCTTTTTTTTCTATTTCAGAACAAGGAAGCTAGGTTTTCAAGTGTTCAAGACAGTGTATTTAATATATTTAATATAATTTTAATACAACAAACGGATAATTTCAATTTTACTGTCAAAGGACAACCAGCGCCATATTCTCCACCTTATTTGACAAGTTTGAAGATTAACGGAGAAGAATTCTGTAAAACTCATAATTTGGTAAATATAAAAAAACACATATAAGTCTACAATATTATATATACTAGCCTATGTTTACGAATTTCAAACCTATATTAGTTTGTTAATATTTATTTTATTAATTTAATCTACTTTTTTTTTTAACTTCACACTGTATCCCAAATATAGCAGGGTAGGCAGAGGGAACCAGAGAACCTAGTGTTAAGACACTCCGTGCTCTTACAACATTCAACATTATTTGAGGCATTGCGTGTTGAGTGGCGGAACTCAATGCCGCGCTTTGCCTTGTTAACAAACCCAGAAAATAAAAATATTAACATTTGCTGGAGTGGGAATCGAACTCACAACCTGTCGCGTTTACAGTCGCACGCTTGTGCCTCTGCGCCACGACAGGTGTTCTTAGTATTATATTATTATAAATAACGTTTTCTGCACTTCTTATCCATATAAACTTTAACTGTGCCAAATTTTATACTCTTTCGTCCTCACAATTGTCGTAAAAAGGAATCCAAAGTTTCCCTTCTGTTTTCCTTCACGTATTAATATAATGATTTATAATTACTCAGCACGCAATGCTTCAAATCGGCGGAAAGTGGGGAACAGAATTGTTGTAAGAGAACGGAGTGTCTTAACACTAGGTTCTCTGGTTCCCTCTGCCTACCCCGCTATATGCAGGATACAGCGTGAAGTTAAAAAAAAATATTTTATACATAATTAAAACACGATGATTATCATGTTTGAATAGAATGATTCATTTGCATATTTTCTAACCGACATCACTAAAAGAGGAGGTTCAATTCGACTGTATTTTTCGTGTGTTACCGCATACAGTTTTAGTGGGTGAACCAATTTTGATGGTTCTTTTTTTATATGATATTTTTTTATATAGCTATTGATATTTCAAAAGCTGTTTTAAGTAACTAAATTATAGTTAAGTTACGACAAGCAGTTTTTGAGTTATTCGTAATAATGTTGCTATTTATTTAGACGCTTGTCGTGGCGCAGAGGCACAAGCGTGCGACTTTAAACGCGACAGGTTGTGGGTTCGATTCCCACTCCAGGTAATGTAAAATTTAGTACTTTCATTTCTTGGGTTTGGTAACAAGGCAAAGCGCGGCGTTGAGCTCAATTCGGTGGAAAGTGGGGAACAGAATTTTTGTACGAGAACGGAGTGTCTTAACACTATGTTCTCTGGTTCCCTCTGCCTACCCCGCTATATGCGGGATACAGCGTGAAGTTAAAAAAAATGTTGCTATTTATTTAGTCGGTTCTTTTTTTCTCAAAATTTTAATTGTTATTTAAGCCATCATGATCCTCAAACGAACAATTAAATTTAATTAACAACTCAATCAACTATTAAAAAACTAAACAAAACTTTAATTTCCAGACATATTTCGAAGATTTTCCCGTAGGAGTCATCAGTCGGGCTGGACTACCAGACAGATATTGTGGCAGACGTAAAATATTACATACAGAGCTGATAGTGAACGGGCAGGTCACTAAGCCAGGGAACTGGCCATGGCACTCCGCCATATACCGCTATGAGAAGGCTGGGTTGAGATACGTGTGTGGTGGAACATTGATTAACAAATATTTTGTTTTGACTGGTATGTATGTTTTTTAGCATTCGTTATTTTTTTTATAATGTTGTTTATTTTTAATAGTGAGGAAAAAGAACGCAGTGTCTTAACACTAGGTTCTCAGGTTCTCTCTGCCTACCCTGCTATATGCGGGATACAGCGTGAAGCTAAAAAAAATTGAAAAATAGAAAATGTGCTCATGTGTCCGGATTAGATGATAATATAATATATTTATAGCATGCAATTAATCCTCATTTTAGAATTACTAGGATACAGTTAAGAAAACAATTTAAAGTAACTATTTGGACTACACTTTTGAATTAATATGTTTTATGTCTCGTTACCTATTCTTCCTATGCACAACAAATAAAAAAAAAATGTAGACTATATAAAAAAAAATACTATATAAAAAAATGATATATAAAAAAAAATGTGAACTGCGGAACTCAACGCCGTAGTTAAAATATAGCGCAGTTTATAATTTAAACATAATCCCTCCAAGAAGAGATTGAACTCGGAAACTGTGCGTTTACAGTCGAACATTGTCCGACAGCTTCATGATAGCCCCAATTATAAACATAATCTATGTATTTATATATAATATTACTATAAAAAAAATATCATTGATTTATATACAAGAGATGCAAGAGACTATCATGTCAAAGACGAACCGCCAAATATCTTATGATGTGTTCCGGTTCGATGGCATGTAAGCCAGGTTTTCCCCTTTCCCACCCATCCTTACCCCAAAATGTGGTGGTTCCGATAGCGGACTACTACATTATCCTCCCTTTCCATCTGTATCCTCTAGGTTGGCAACGCATCTAGTACATCTCTTGTGTTGTAGATGTTCATGGGCGAAGGTAACCACTTACCATCAGGCGGTCCTTCTGCTCGTTTGCCATCCGGTATCCATAAACAAAAAAAAAAAAATAGTACTGTAGTCAGTAAATATGTGAACTATCCTTTGTACTGGCATACAATGTACATTTTATTTGAAGTCGATTTTCTTTTTTATTAAGATTAGTGTCCCCGTTGACGCGTTAACAACGCGTTTTTAGCAATGTATTCGTCACTTTACACAAATATGGATGTGAAACCACGGTAGTGTGTATAACATTTATTTTATTAATTTAATATACTTTATTTTTTTATTTA
>JAKGSA010000885.1:122061-143796 GCA_033558755.1 Philaethria dido
TATATATATATATATATATATATATATATATAGTATATTATATATATTATTATATATGGTTGTAATAAATTTTAAAAAATATTCAGTTTTGTTTCACTCTTGTAAAGATTTTAATCAACGAGAAAACAACACAAAAAATGAAATTCCTATGAAAGTAACAATTATGTAGTCAAAGCTATCAAAAAATGCCTATAAATTTTTTATTTTGTTGTGGAAGAGCAATTAATGATACGTAAAAAATATTTTTTTCAATAAGTGTAGTCAAATTGTAATCAATAAGTCAGAATTAATATAAAAATATATTTACTTTAAGTTGTTTTCTTAACTAATAAATATTATATTAACAACAACAACCGGACACATTGCACCTTTTCTTGTCAGACGGAAAATTTATTTGTATTAGCTTCACGCTGTATCCCGCACATAGCAGTGTAGCCAGAGGGAACCTGAGAACCTAGTGTTAAGACACTCCGTTCTCCATTAACATTCCCATTCCCCACTTTCCACCGGATTTAGGCATAGCGTACTGAGTGGCGGAACTCAACGCCGCGCTTTTGTCAGCCGGCAAATGATGGTCAGAAATACCGTTTTCAATGTAAAATGTAAAACTAGATATCATGCAAAACTAGCCTGTGAAAATATTCTTAATACAAAAATTTGACGCCAAAAACGACTTGTAATATTACAAATTCAATTCAGCGTACCACATGGTATCTGAATTTTGCGGGTTACAGTGTTAATATTACATTTTTTTATGCTGTGTTTTGTATTTTTTATTATTTTTTACTTCTTCTACATGATACAGTGCCTACTATAATTAAAACACCCAATAGTCGTGAATTCGATTCTCACTCAGGCTATTGATAATATATTTATTTGAAATTATTTTCACCTATTTCGAATTCGAGAAGCGGAGAACGGAGTGTCTTTACACTAGATTCTCAGGTACCCTCTGCTTACCCTGCTATATGCAGGATACTGCGTGAAGCTAAAAAAAATTGAGTACCTTTTTTGTTAAGTTAATTTTTTTATTTCCTTTTTCAGCTGCCCATTGCACGACAACAAACGGAATACCATTAAATCCAGAAGTTTTGGGAGTCGTTTTAGGAAAATATAATTTATATGGTAGTGACATATCATTGCAAGAAAAACAGGTAATATAATTAAAAAAAAATAAACACATACATACATACATAGCTTCACGCTGTATCCCGCATACAGCAGGGTAGGCAGAGGGAACTTAATGGTTTCCGCCGAATTAAGGCATTGCGTGCTGAGTGACGGAACTCAACGCCGCGCTTTGCCTTGTTACCAAACCCAGGAAATGAAATGTTCCATTTTCTGGAGTGAGAATCGAACACACAACCTTCGCGTTTATAGTAGCACGCTTGTGCCTCTGCGCCACGACAGGCGTTAAAAAATATATTAAATTAACAAAATAAATGTTAGACACACTACCATTTTTTTGGTTGGACATCCATGTTTATATAAAGTGCTAAATGCGTTGCTAGACAACGCGTTGTTTACGCGATAACGGGGTCACTAGAGTAGTTAAAATGTAGATTATGTTGTTAGATTTATTTATATTTATATTGTTTTTTCCCCTTATTCAAGGTATTAGAAGTAATAGTCCACGATGAGTTTACAGCGAAGAAGCTCCAGAATGACATATCCTTATTAAAACTAAGAACGGAAGTCATTTTCAACAATTACGTACAACCCGCTTGCCTTTGGTACGACGAGGCGTACTATAAATTGTCAGAACCTGCAATTTTTGGGACGGTATGTTAATATAATTTAATTATAAATATACATACATACATAGCTTCACGCTGTATCCCGCATATAACAGGGTAGGCAGAGGAAACGAAGTGTTAAGACACACCGTTCCCCACTTTCCGTCGAATTCAGTTGTTGCGTGCTGAGTGGCGGCACTCAATGCCGCGCTTTTTTTTAAATTTGTTATAAATATAATTTAATATAAATAATTAGAAGCACAGCCTAGGACTTTGCGACGAGAACGGTTGTGGGTTCGATTTCCACTCCAGGAAATGAAAATATTAAATAATATTCAGTATTTTCACTTCCTCGCTCTGGTAACAAGACAAAGCGCGGTGTTAGGCTCCGCCACTCAGTCAATGCGTCAATCCGGTAGAAAGTGTGAAACGAAAGTGTTAAAAAGGAACGGAGTGTCTTAACACTAGGTTCTCAGGCTCCCTCTGCCTACCCTAGTAGGTGCGGTTAGCGTGAAGCTAAAAAAAAATATTACGAGTCTTCTACGATCGGACGAGTTGATGAGTTATTCGTAATAATTCTATTTTTTAATTTAATTCTTTCCAATTTCAGGTAGTCGGATGGGGATATGACAGTTCAGATTCATTAACGTCAACGCTCCACGAGGCCACGATGCCCCAAATTGATGATCTGCAATGTATATACACCAATCCGCTTTTTTACGGCAATTTCATTAGAGATGGCAAGAAATTTTGTGCGGGATTTGAAAATAGTATGTATCTTTTACTAAATTATATGTACTGCAGGAGTAGATAGAGAGAACGTAGTGTCAAAACACTCTGTTTTTCGCTTCCCGCAAGATTCAAAAGTGGTGGATCACACAACGCGCAATGCCTCAATACAGGACTTTGTCTAAATATAATCATTCCCTTGAATGTCAATCGAACCAACAACCATTGTGTCTACACTTAGACATTGTTTTGGCCATTTAAAGTGATTAATCTTCGTTTTTAAGATGTTTCTTTTAAAACATATTATATCAGCTTCATACATTATTTCTCATAAGTAGGGCAATGTCTCATTTTGACCGAAATTGAGGAACAGAAATATTAAAAGAGAACGAAATGTCTTAACACTAGGTTCTCAAGTTTCCTCTGTCTAACCTGCTATGTGTGGGATATAGCGTGAGCTATATATGTATGTTTTAATTTTTTTTTTATTTTATTACCTGTTTTTCTTGCAATGATTTGTCACTACCATATAAATTATATTTCCCTAAAACGACTCCCAAAACTTCTGGATTTAATGGTATTCCGTTTGTTGTCTCGCAATGGGATAGAATATTTTAAACTTTTTCTTTTGTTTTCCAGAAACATCAGCATGCAACGGCGACAGTGGTGGTGGTTTCATGGTATTCATACCAGATGTAATTAATCAGAATACCACTAAAAAAATAGGCGCTTGGTACGTCAAAGGCATAGTATCAGTGAGCCTATCAAGACCGGACGTGGCCATTTGCGATCCGTACGCGTATGCCGTGTTCACAGATGTATCGAAATTTTTGAAATGGATCAAAGATTATATTACTTAGAACTGCTAATAGAACATAACGCGGCGTTGAGTTCCGCCTTTTAACACGCGGAAAGGACAGCAGCGAACACCTATTACTCTGACTGCTATGTGTAAAGCGTGAAGCGTGAATTTGTTATTTTACTTTGAACGGGAATCGAACCTGTTACCTTATAGAAAAGTTTGATTGATGATGGATTTTTTGCCGCTCTATTGAAGAATAGTCATGTGTCATAAATAGTACAATATATTAAATAATTTTTTTATATACCTATATAAATAAATGCTTAGTAAATTAATGTACTTTTTTTATTAACATGCGATATTTTGTTCTTTTTTTTTTTAATATAACGCCTGTCGTGGTGCAGAGGCACAAGCGTGCGACTGTAAGCGCGACGGGTTGTGGGTTCGATTCCCACTCCAGGAAATGGAATTTTTCTTTTCCTGGGTTTGGTAACAAGGCAAAGCGCGGCGTTGAGTTCCGCTACTCAACACGCAATGACTCAATTCGGCGGAAAGTGGGGAATGGAGTGTCTTAAGACTAGGTTCCCTCTACCTACCCTGCTATATGCGGGATACATCGTGAAGCTATGTTTGTATGTATGTGTTTTGAATACATGTAAAAATTGGAAATAGAAAAAAAATAAGGGAATATAAGACTTTTACTTGCTTCGCCTATCAACTTTCGCTTGAAAAAACTCTTTTCTCTTCTCCAATTCTCTTCTTCAATTCTCTTTCCCATTTATGAAGTTATATTAATAAATTATCTCTTAAGTGTATTTTATAAGCATGACAGGTTGTGGGTTCGATTCCTACTCCAAGAAAGGAAAATATTAAATAATATTTAGTGTTTTCATTTCCTCGCTCTGGTACCAACAAAGCGCGGTGTTGAGATCCACCACTCAGCACGCAATGCCTCAATTCAGCGGAAAATAAGAAATGGAGATGTTAAAAGAGAACGGAGTGTCTTAACACCAGGTTCTCTCTGCCTACCCTACTATGTACAGGATACAGCGTGAAGCTAAAAACAAATATTCCTCCGCTCTAGTAAAATATGACGCGGCGTTAACCACTAAGCCACATATAACTTATTAGTCCAAAGTTCCCAAAAGATGTAGGTTCGATTCCGCTTCATTCAAATTTTAATATATAGGTTAAATATCAACGCCTGTCGTGGCGCAGAGGCACAAGGGTGCGACTGTAAACGCGACAGGTTGTGGGCTCGATTCCCACTCCAGGAAATGGAATTTTTCATTTCCTGTGTTTAGTAACAAGGCAAAACGCGGCGTTGAGTTCCGCCACTCAGCACGCAATGCCTCAATTTGGCGGAAAGTGGGGAATGGAGTGTCTTAACACTAGGTTCCCTCTACCTACCCTTCTAAATGCGGGATACAGCGTGACGCTTTCTTTGTATGTATGTAAGTATTTTAAAAAAAAAAAATCGTATGTCTTTTTTACCTGGCTTTACCACAGATACACACATATACATATATATCTACGTACGTTATTCCAATACCGCTGCCACTAACCTAGTGATAAACCGTGGAACATAAAACTCCAGTAAAATGACTGCTCTGTCAGTAGCAAGCACGCAATTTATACCGACCGGGGATATTTTAAAAGTAATATAAGTCTATTTTATTCGTATCTTCTTTACTTATATATGTATTATGGGTTACTTTTATGGTTAACGAGTTCAGGCTTCACTTTTTTTTAGCAGGGTAGGCAAAGAATCTAGTGTTAAGACACTCCGTATTCCGCATTACGATTGAGTTTCAGAAGTACACAATATATGTCTTTTAAATTATGGAGCTGAATGAGAAGTTAAAATATAATTTTACATTACATTACATAGCTTCACTCTGTATCCCGCATATAGCAGGGTAGGCAGAGGGAACCTAGTGTTAAGACACTCCGTTCCCCACCTTCCGCCGAAATGCGTGCAACTGTAAATGCGACAGGTAGTGGGTTTGATTCCCATTCCACGAAATCGATTTTTCATTTCTTGGCTGGGTAACAAGGCAATGGGCGGCGTTGAGTTCCGCCACTCAGCACGCAATACCTCAATTCGGATGCTATATGCGGGATACAGCGTGAAGCTAAAAAAAATATATGAATACATCAGAATAACCCATATAAGTACTACAATTTATAAATATTTCGTGCAATTTGACCATATTATAACGATAACTATCTTCTTTATTGTAGTAGAGTTTAAAATATCGTACAAACAATATAATTAATATTCATAGGGCATCCCGTAATTGTCCTTTCGGTCGCCTCCTTTCCTCTAATAGGATAAGGGTCCCATTTAGTTCTACATATGACCAACACCGATTAACTGTTACGTGGGCGAAAAACTAAAGATTGTAAGAAAGAAAAGCTAATTTTACCTCTTTAACCGAATTTCGTTTTTTATGAATGTTATCGTATTAGTTTTTACTGGTTGAACCGATTTTGATGTTTTTTTTTTATATAACAGCTAGTGCTTCGGATATAGTACCATTTAAATTAAGACAAGACAAGAGGTTATTGAGATTTTTTTTTAGCTTCATACTGTATCCCGCATATAGCAGGGTAGGCAGAGGGAATCTGAGAACCTAGTGTTAACACACTCCGTTTCCCACTTTCCGCCGAATTGAGGCATTGCGTCTTGAGTGGCGGAACTCAACACTGCGCTTTGCCTTGTTACCAAACTCAGGAAATGAAAATACTAAAGTTTTACATTTCCTGGAGTTGGGAATCGAACCCGCAACCTGTCGCGTTTACAGTCGCACGCTTGTGCCTTTGCGCCACGATAGAAGTTTTTGAGTTCTATATATTTATTTTACTCTTTGGTGTATTTTATTGGATGTCAGGTTCCTTTTTTTTTTAAATCTTTATTTTATCATTATTTAACATTATATTTAAATTATGCCACTTATGGCGCAGAGGCACAAGCGTGTAACTGTAAACGCAACAGATTGTGGGTTCGAGTCCTACTCCAGGAAATGTAAAAGTTTAGTATTATCGGTACAGTAGTTTTTGAGTTCGTCTATGACATACAGACAAACATTCATTTTTATATATATAGAAGATAATAACAAATATAAATATCATTCATATCGTGATTCCAAAACTTAACCCACATAACATACAAATCAAAGTAAAAATATCTAAATCGAAAACGAAGACACGAAACTACGGACCACTATTTATCAAATCAAGCTTATACGAATACCTTTAGATCAAACGATATTCAAGTATACAAATACTATGATTTGGAAAGACCGAATTTAAAATATATGAGTATCTTGATATTGATCGCCGAACTGAGCTTTGGAGTTGAAGTAATCATAGAATGTATGAGGATTGTAGTAACTTTTCATTCTCCAATATATTATAGGTAGGTTAGTTATAACGCCTGTTGTGGCGCAGAGGCACAAACGTGCGACTGTAAGCGGGACAGGTTGTGGGTTTGATTCCCACTCCAGGAAATGTAAAATTTAGTGTTTTCATATTTCAGGGTTTAGTAATAAGGCAAAGCGCGGCGTTGAGTTCCACCACTCAACACGCAATGCCTCAATTCGGCGGAAAGTGGGGAACGGAGTGTCTTAACACTTGGTTCCCTCTGCCTACCCTGATATATGCGGGATACAGCGTGAAGCTATGTATGTATGTAGGTTAGGTAGAGAGGTATATGACAAAAACTATTTTTCAAGTTTTAAAGTGTTAATCAAACACTTAGGAAACGAAATACATATTTAGAAAACGTTTAAAAATTTGAACGCAACGGGATTCGAAACCGCGCATTCTCTCTTGCCAAATGGTTGTTCTTTGATAATCTTTGGGTAGCAGAAATTTGTAAAAATCTACAGAGATGCTAACAACATAAATAAGTTGTAACAAGTGTATAACAATTTCGACGTAGCCGGTTATAGAACGCATGGCTTAGCCGTCAGAGCGCTTGAACGGTTTCCAAGAGGCGCAGGTTTGAGTCCCGCTGCGTTTAAATTTTTATTATTTTCTAAATACAAAAACTATTGCTAGCAATATTTTGATTATATAGGTGTCCCAAAATTAACGCAAGATTTGAATTAAATAGAAAATGCCATTTTTAGTCTTATAATAGCAAATGAATAATGAATATAATAGCAAATGGCGGCAAAGTCAAATCTTGCGTTAATTTTGGGACACCCTTTAAGAGGATAGATGAAAATAACTTAGCAAGAGTGAGATCGCCAAAGTACTATAAGAGCCACATTTATTTCATTTAGCTTTAATTACAGTGATAGTTGTTATACATATTACATTATAATCAATGTTCAATGGTAGTATGCTGTATTATATTGTTCAGTGTTAGTAATTATTTTTTTAACTATACTAATGTCCCTGTTGACGCGTTAACAACGCGTTGCCTAGCAACGTATATGTCACTTTATATAAACATGGATGTCAAGACATGGTAGTGTGTGTAACATTTATTTTATTACTATAATGAAACTTTTATGCTATATTTAAAAAAAAGTTTACGTTCTGCACTCCTTCTCTATATAAAATATTAGTGTGCCAAGTTTCATGCTCCTCCGTCCGCGTAATTTTCGTAAAAACGGGTACAAAGGTTTTGCTTCACGTATTTATATATAGATAGTATAGTTTAAGTTCTTAATACAGACTAACAAAAATACATTTCCGTTCCCCATTTTCCGCCGAATGAGGCATTGCGTGCTGAACGGCGGAACTTAACATCGCGCTTTGCCTCGTTACCAGAGCGATGTTAAAAGAGAACGGAGTGTCTTAACACTAGGTTCTCAGTTTCCCTCTGCCTACCCTGCTAAGTGCGGGATACAGCGTGAAGCAAGAAATAATACTCAACCGTTGTCGTAAATTGCACAAAATGTATTATTCTGTGGTAAATTTTCACACGTTACATTCTTTTCGTTTGCGAAAGGTATCAGTGTTAATGCTCCTGAAGGTTTTGCGTCACGTATTTATATACAGATAAGTGCTGCGTTATAAGTTTCTGGGAGACCAAGCTAATAAAATGAAAACAAAAATTGACTATAAAACATGTATAAATCTTTCGTCTGAGATAGTTTGTGTGAAATAATTTAACTTTCGTCTTTTACGATCGTCTGAAGTTTTTTCGTCTCTCGACAACTTCGATTTTACGATGGGATTTTATTTTTATGTTATTAACCGATATTAAAGGAAGGACGGTCTCAATTCAACATTTTACTATCTCTCTTACCTCTCGTTCGTCAACACTCTGAGTGTCGTACAATACTGAGATTGTAAATTATACATACATACATAGCTTCACGCTGTATACCGCATATAGCAGGGTAGGTAGAGGGAACCTAGTGTTAAGACACACCGTTCACCATTTTCCGCCGAAATGAGGCATTGCGTGCTGAATGGCGGAACTCAACGCCACGCTTAGCTTTGTTACCAAACCCAGGAAATGAAAAATTCCATTTCGTGGAGTTGGAATCGAACCCACAATGTGTCACGTTTATAGTCACACGCTTGTGCCTCTGCGCTACGACAGATATTCCTTGTAATTAATGTTGTTAGCTTTTGGTTCCCTGTGGCCTGCTATATGCTGTATAAAAAAAAAGAAAACATTTTTTTCTAGACTTACTTACAACGTGCAGGCTAAAGTATAGGCCGTAGAAACCTAAAATTTTACATGAAGGCTTCTTCGATGTAAGGCAATTAAGAAAGGAATAACCTAAATTCCTATGAAAACTGAATTTTAATTTTTATTGCCCACCCAAACCTTAATTCGGCTGAACGTAGTGAACGGAAATGTTGATAGAACGGAGTGTCTTAACACTAGGTTCTAGGTTCTCAGGTTCCTTCTGCCTACCCTGCTATGTGAAAGATACAGCTTAAAACTATAAAAAAACGAAGTGGCGAAATACAGATAGTAGATTATAAGTACATATTTATATATATATCTGAAGAGCCTTTACTTAGAAGAGACAAATCTAGTGTAAAATAAATACTTCCGGTTCAATGATCTGAAAAAATACTTTATCTTCAAGTATGAAAGCAGTTTGTTCACTGGTTTCCCATTAACTACTGGTCCCGCCGTACTGAAGTCTATCGTTAACTTAACTGCTTACATTTATAAGGTATTTTTCATATGATATCATACTTTGCTTTGTTGTGGAAATAAGTTGCGTTGAGTTTCGTCACTTTACATGTAGTGTCGCGAGTTTGAGTGAGAAGTGACAAATGGAGTGTCTTAACACTAGGTTCTTAATGATTATCTTTCTATGAGATAAAGCGTAAAGCTAAAGCTTCTAAAAGAAAAATAATGAAAAACAAAACTGAGTGTCTTCTTTCCATTTTTTACTATTTAAAAAAAAAAATCCTTAGACAATATATTTAGTTTGTTATGTGAACGAAGTTTAAAACCACACATTTTTGATAGACATAATTTTCTATGAAATAATTCTCAAGCTAGCTTCACACTGTATCCAGCACATGGCAGGGTAGGAAGTCCGTTCTCTTTTATCATTTCCGTTCCCCACTTTCCGCCGAATTGATACATTGCGTGCTGAGTGACAAAACTTAACGCCACACTTTACCTTATTACCAGAACGAGGAAATAAAAACACTATTTAATATTTTCATTTCTTGGACTGGTAATCGAACCCACAACCTGTCGCGTTTACAGTCGCCCGCTTGTGCCGTTACGCCAGTCCTCTTTCCATAAACATGCTATAATGAGAAAACTCGCAATCTAGCTCCGAACTCCGCCTCCACGTTCTAAATGACGTCACGTAGGACATAAGGCCTAAACTTAAGGCCAATAATCCTCTATTTTGACCCTACAGAATTTAAGAGTCCGAGAAATTCCCTTCATATATACGTGCAAAGAATTCGCGTAGGAAATGTGGTTGGTTATATTAAATACCTTCGTTTTTCTATAGTGGCTTTGGTGACCTTGTCAGTTAAAGGTTGTATGTATAAAGTTGAAGTTCAATATATTATTTGGTTTGTTGACGGAACTCAACGCCGCACTTTGCCTTGTTACCAAACCCTGGAATGAAAAATTCCATTTCCTGGAGTGGGAATCGAACCCACAACCTGTCGCGTTTACAGTCGCACGCTTGTGCCTTTGCGCCACGACAGACGTTAATTTTCATTTCCTGGCTTTGGTAACAAGGCAAAGTTCAGGCACTCAGCACGCAATGCCTCAATTCGACGGAAAGTGGAGAACGGAGTGTCTTAGCACTAGGTTCTCAGGTTCCCTCTGCCTACTCTGCTATATGCGGGATACAGCGTGAATCTAAAAAAAAATATTACTGGTTGATACCCGCTATCCTAGCACAACAGGACAAGATGACTGTAAACGCTATGGTTGTAGGTATAGTCCCCATTCGGTAGAAATATCATATTTTAATTATTTCTATTACCTGCTGATATGAGACATAGTGCGGCGTTCAATTCCACCATTCAACACGCAATGCCTCGATGTATGGCATAAAATTTAAAACGGTATATCTTGGACACGAGGTTCTCTTTCATTACCCTATTATGTTGAGATAAGAAAACCTTATATAATTACCATCGATTTCACACTAGCTTCCTGGTTACCAAAGATGGTCACCCATCATTAAGTAAACTCCTCATAAAGTTGCTTAACTTCATTCACAACTAAGTAATGTAAATGTTTAGTGAAAGTCGAACTACTCTACAACACTCCAGTGTCAAAACGTAGTAGTCAATATAGAATAATATTTGCAATTCAAATGATAGATGCGAATATATAATTCCAGTATTCAAAGGTCAATGTACTAAATACATGGTGTTCAAAAATAGTAATGTTTGTTTTTTAATACATTTAGAATAGATTTACAAATAAATAACCAAAATGGAAAAAATAGCTTATAGTTATTTTATTTTTATAATACTTAATAAATTAAATAGATGCAATATAATAATAAAATATCCATCCAAACTCCATTCCATAGCCCTGTTTTAGTTTTTCATATGTTCCATAGCTCCTACGCATTGAACGGTGACCATCTCTGGGGTTCCTTTGAACCCGAGAACCTGTTTCGAGATACATAAAATATTAATAATATTATTGATATCGCTAGGACGCAGTGGAACATCTGACTGTAAGCGCTATTGGTTTTAAGTTCGATTTCCACTTGAGGGAATAATAATATTTAAATTATTATAATTTCTCCAGTCTGGTAAAACAAAACGCATTGTGTTCCGCCACTCAATATATCATGTTTTCAATTTGGGTATAAATTAAAGAAGTGTCATGATATTAGATCCTCTTTGAATATCATAACGCATAAACAATAGTATAAAGAGTGAAACTAAAAAAAACCTAATTATTATATAACTTTAAATGCAGACAACGCTATGTTTCATTAAACCATGCAGAGATCGCTTTAAGCGATAGAGCCGCCTTATTGTACGCTATGACTACTTCTTAATTTACTTGTCATGTTTGTGTGCAATAAAGAATATTTGTATTGTATTGTATTGTATTGTAAATCATACCAGAGAAATTAAAAAAAAATGTAATACTAGAGGCATTATCTAATAATTTAAATATGGCGAAAAGAGTGACGCACCACTAAATTATAGCTCGAATGATGCATTATCTACCTGAAGATAAAAGGACACCCTGTACATGCATGATAATGAACGTCAATCCACAGGGCCCTATAACATAATCGGATTTAACAACCGTGTACGCTCGCTAAGCTTCCAGCTAATACCTCGCATCCAAAATAATATTACATATAGGGAAAACGTCCTGCCCGCACGTTCGTATAGCAATAGATTTTATTGAAAATTGATGAACCAATTTTGATTGTATTTTTATTTAAGCTATAATCTAATTTTGTTGCTTTTCTAATATAGGTACCATTGGCAAGCGGTGAAAATTTTAGTTAGGCAAGCCGGTAAATTAAGAGAAGCCGATGTATAACATAGTTAGGGAAGCCGGTATATATTATGAGAAAAGCCGATAATTTTTAGGGAAGCCGGTATATTTAGAGAAAGTGGTATAAGATGTCAGGGTATTTAGTAATTTCACTATCAAATTTCTTGTTTGACTTTGATTTCTGGAGCTCCACATTCTACTGGCGAGCTTTTTTTTTAGGTCTCATATTTGTACTTTTAAAAGTTAGGCAAACCGGTGGGAATCGAGTTGTATGGACGCCTCGCCACTGATAGGTAGACAGAGAAAACATAATAATAAGACACTCCTTTCTAAGCTTTTCGTATGAATACAACACATTGTGTGTTGAGTGGTGTCACCCTGCGTTTTGTCTTACCAAGCCAGAGTGAAAAAATAATTGAATTGCAATCATTTCTTAGAGTGGGAATCGAACCCACAACCAAACGTGTATACAGTCAAACATGGTCCTGTAGGTCCATGATGGTTCATACTATACATTTTTTCCATTTATAATGGTTTGGCCAATAGTTTTAGTATAATATCGCTGCTTCAAGCTCATAAAAATAATAAAAGGTATGGAAAAAAGTGAGGAACGGAGTGTCTTAACACTAGGTTCTCAGGTTCTCTCTGTCTACCTTGCTATATGCGGGATACTGAGTGAAATTTACCATTTGATAGGACTTAGCACGAATAAGTTCTCATACTTTTACAATAAATTATAATTCTGTCACCATTTTAAATTTAACATGATTTGGCTTTCTAACTTCATATTAAATTTGCCAGTTCATTAAGTCTCATATAGCAAAGTTATATGAGGCCTTCGTAGAGTGAAACAGTCTGAAGTAGAAGCACTGATTGTGGGTTCGATTCCCGATCGGGGTGATGAATTAAATAACTGATGTTAATGGAAGCTTTATTTTAGTGTTAAACAATTTGTAACAAGAGGACGGTTAAAACTTTATACCATAGTCTATATGTTTCACAGACTATTATAATAATAAGCCTAAACGCAAAATTAAAAGAAAAAACAATATGGAAGAAGGAACATTTTCATTTTTTTTTTTATTTCCTCCCTCTGGTAAGATAAAAGGCGGTGTTGAATTCCGCCGCTTAACATATTATGTCTCGTTTTTTGGTCGAAAGTCAAAAACTGAGCGTCTTGTCACTAGGTTCTTGACACATTAATTAAGTCATAAAGTTTACGCAATCGGAGTTGAAGGTAGCAACTAGTATGGATATATTTTTAACCAACTTCAAAAAAAGAGCTTCTTAATTTAACTGTATTTTTAATATGTAACCTCTTAAAATTATTACTGAGTGAACCAATTTTGATCATTTTTTTTCATTTGAAAGCTTAATGCTTCTGATACCTCATTTAAATTTATTTAAGATCTAACAAGAAGTTTTTGAGATATTCGTAATTATTATATATATATATATATATATATAATATATATTTTAATACACTCCATTGTTCAAAATACAATACTAAAACATAATTGTAAATTCAAATTCTACATAAGAACATAAGGCACGAACAACTGCAAGATAGAGAACAGTATCATTTATCACTAGAGTATTTCCTTAAATGCAAAGATGTATGAAGATTAATTCCTACTAATATTATAAATGATTAACGCCTGTCGTGGCGCAGAGGCACAAGCGTGCGACTTTAAACGCGACAGGTTGTGGGTTCTATTCCCACTCCAGTTAATGTAAAATTTAGTATTTTTATGTTTTGGGTTTGGTAACAAGACAAAGCGCGACGTTGAGTTCCGCCACTCAACACGCCATGCCTCAATTCGGCGGAAAGTGGGGAACGGAATTGTTGAAAGAGAATGGAGTGTCCTAACACTAAGTTCTCTGAATCCCTCTGCCTACCCCGCTATATGCGGATTACAGAGTGAAGTTAAAAAAAAAAGAAGAAAAAAAAAAATTATAAATGTGAATGTAAGTTCGTTTGTAATGCTTTAACAGCAAAACTACTCAACTGATTATCATAAAACTTTGTCCTCATATTCTTAGAGATATTAGGAAGGATATAGAATATTTTATATTCAAACAAATATTTCGGCAGACACAATTATTCGTCAAAAAAATTGTAAATAGCTACGTACTTGAAAGCCTTCAAATGAACGCCTATACGCAATATATACTATAGTATATAGTAAGGACTCCCATTGACGCGAGCAAAGCCGCAGGTAACAGGTAATATGATAATAAATACATACAAGTATATTGTAAAATGGAACATCGCACTATAATCATGATAAGCGTGAATTCGTCTAAATCCTCTTTGAGGAATAATTTCTTCGCAAAAACGAAGCGCGGCGTTGAGTTCCGCCAAGTAATATGTCAGTTTTGAATGGTAAATGTGGAACGGAGTGTCTTGATGCCAGGGTCCAAATACACTTAAAGTGACATTATTACGAATAACTGCGCGGATAATGGGGAACGGAGTGTCTTAACACTAGGTTTTCAAGTTCCATCTGCCTACCCTGCTATGTGCGGGATACGGCATGAAGCTAAATATTAAAAATGATTGTACTAAATTTAAATGGGACATCAGAAATTCTAGCTATCAAATAAAAAATAATCATCATAAATTGGTTTACCCAGTACACAGATATGCGGTCACAAATATAAAAAATATAACCAAATTGCGAAACACCTCCTTTTTTTGGAAGTTGGATAATAAAAAAACTAAAACTCGCACACCGTTCGAAATAGGTCGAAAAGCGGAGAACGGAGTGTCTCAACACTATGTTTCCTCTGACCCGCTAAGGACAAAAACGAGGCTAAACAAATACATTTGACACTAGGTTTACCATAAAGAAGTAAAAATTATACAGTTGAAAACCCTTCTGTCACCAAAAGTGGTGAATCGAATCGAATAAATAAATATGTATTAGACCTAAACAAATATTAGGTTACTTTGAAATCAATCTGTAATTTATAGTTCTGTTTAACGTATATAGATATAAATACAGGCCAGAGGCTCAGTGGGACGGTGTCTGAGTGTAAATGCGATTGGTTGTGGGTTCGATTTCTCAGGAAAACGATTATATTAAAATGATTTTGTTTCCCCGTTCTGGTAAGATAAATGGCGGCAGAGTTCTGCCACTTAACACGTAATGTCTCATGTTTGAACTAAAAACCACGATGGAGTGTCTTGAATTTAGGTAGAGAGAACCTAATAAATATTTCTTTTACAGAGAATTTGCGTAGAGTGGCGTAATTAAACACCGTTATTTATTTTATTATACTAGAGAAATGAAATCAGTTTAAATATAATGTCTCCGAGTGAGTATCAAACCTGCAACAATCACTTGTACTATAATGAGCCACTGCAATATGTATAAAAAATAATATTTTGAATATTGTTTTACGAAATTATTAACCAGAAAGAAAGAGATAATCTAGTAACAAGACACTCCATATTTCACTATCCACGCCAAATCTAAAACATTGTCAAATAACGGAACTCAACGCCGCCGTTTCGCTTTATAATAGAATTAAAAACAAAACATTACACTTTATACCGCATCCCAAGACAGTGAGAACCAAGTCACTAGACAAGACACTATCCTCCACAATCCAGACAAAATCGAAACATTACGTATTAAATAACAGAGCTAAACACCGCTTTCGTTTTTTATTTACAATTTTTTTTTAGTCTCACGATGTACCCCGCATATAGAAGGGAACCTAGTGTTAAACACTACGTTCCCTACTTTCCACTGAATCTAGGCATTGCGTGCTGAATGGCGGAACTCAACGCCGCGCTTTACCTAGTTAGAAAACCCAGGAAATGAAAATACTAACAATTTAATACAATTAAACACAAACTACTCGAACTAAGTCCATAAGAAACTTGTGCAGTTGTGTGCGGTTAGCAGAGTGATAGAGCGTGTTTAATTAAATATAGTTGGTTGTCTCAAGTTTACTGCACACTTTGTATGCAATTTCGTATCTTTACAGTGTCCACCAGTTACCAGTGTCGAGGCGACCATATAACACGGTTCCCACCGGCTTGCCTTTTATAAATGACAGTCAATTATATGAAAAAAATTGGAAGTGACATTGCAAAAAAATGTCATCAATTGGCTTCCCTAAGTTTACCGGCTTACCTTTTTAAAATGTTAACCCCTTGCCACTGATATGTACATATACATATGTATATCAGTAGCCAGGGGTGAAAATTTAAAGATTATTTACCTTAGCCGGTATGTATAGGAAAGCCGGTATAGTTAGGGAATCCGGTATGTCCCTATACAGCCGGTATGTTTAGAGAAGTTAGTATGTTTAGCGAGGCCGGTATATTTAGGGAATTCGTTATATTTAGGGAAGCCGGTACATAGAGGTAAGTTGGTATATGTATGACGGTATAGGATGTTGAATTTTTTAGCGATATCACTCTCAAACTGTGCTCCCTTTTTTTAGGTCTCAAGTTTCTGTTGAGCTTCTTTTATTACAATTTCACTCCCACAACTTTCTTTGTGACTTTTTTTAGCTCTCATAGTATCTTTAATCTGCTAATAAATCCGCCAATTATTTTTTGTAATTTAGAAATGGTAAGCCGGTAAGCACCATTGTCTGTCTATCCCGCTAAGGTCAAATGTGAAGCTAAGTATGACATTTTTATAGATTTATATATTAAATAAATAGCATTTTCTCTTGCCAAACAATTATTCTTTGATCGACAATTACTATCAAAAAAAAAAAGTTATAAATCTTAGAAAGAATCTAGTGTCGAGACACGGCAAACGGATCGCCGCTTTCTGCTTGAATCCGAGATGTTGTGTATTAAGCGACGGAACTCAACGCCGCACTTTGTCTTACCAGCGTGGTGAATTGAAAATGATTTAAAATAATTACTACCCCGAAAAAGAATCAAACCCAAAACCATTCGCGTTTACAGTAAAAAGTAATATTAATATAATATTTTTCAAAATATTTAAATATTCCAACCGTAACAGTTGTAATATTTCTATCGCTGAAAGAAAAACATATGTCCGTATTAAGGGAACAAACGAAGGAGCCTTGCTCTTGGGATTACGAAATCAGAACAGGATGCTACATTATGCATGTAGATGTTTGAAATGCTCCTCTCTGGCGTACTTATTCTGGTATTCTAGTATTTGATTGTTTTTAACCGATTTCAAAAAAGTTGATTCTCAATTTGACTCTTTACCCGACTGTCAGAGGGTTATGTTTTTCGTACGTATCATGTATGTTTGTAATATTCTTTATTACCTCATATCTTCCAAACACCTGGACCAAATTATATAATTAAGGTGACGTTAGATAGGTATTAATACTCCAAGTGTTCTTAGATATGTAGATATGTACTGATATGTGCTGATATGTGTAGATATGTACTTTATTCATATTTGCATCCTAAAAACAAAAATGAAAAAAACGTGTATTTAACACGTTCTTTTCAATGCAATTTCTTTATACAGTCGAGTTCTTTATTCTTTATAATATTTTTTGAAGTCTTTTAGAAAATGAATATTGCACTAACCAGAATAAGAACTTAGCGGTTTCATCACAAACAGAATCTTAATATTTAACGTAATATTTAAACTGTGTTTAAACATATGTTATTTGTATTAAAAATTGATGTTTATTTATTGTTTAAATTATTTAACTTGGGTAATGAAGTCATGGGCGTAGGGCCTTTATGATATTTATGAAATTTTGTCATTTTTTTGCATGCTCCAGTAGGTATGTTAGAGTGTAGTCATATGAGTTTTATTTTGGTCTGTTTAATTTTGTTTTGCTTTGTTTCGTTCCATAATATTTTCTACTGATCTGTTCTATGCTAGCATGCTATATATATGAGGCTTTTAAAAAGAAGTAAGTAAATTCAAACCCTTAAATTTTATAGAAAAATATATGTAGATAACTATATCTTTCTACTTTATATAAGTCTAAAATGTATTCAATATGGCTGATAAAATGGAAAACGGAGTGTTGACACTAGGTTATCTATTATAACAGTATCGATAATTCCACACGCAGGTGATTTGGACACGTCGAGAGTATGAGTAATGAAATAATGGTGAGAAAGATATATGGAGCAAAGGTGAGCGGCAACAGAGGTAGAGGAAGACCTTCAATGACACAGTATCAATGATACTGGAGGAAGGTCACATAAAAAGCACGAGGACCCCACGGAGTGTATGCATGAAGAGGTTAATAACTGTGGACGAGGCGAAAGAGGTATGCAGGAACCGTTACGCGTAACCGTACGTTTGGCGCTCCGGAACTCTGACTACCCCACTTGGGACAAAGCGTGAAGTTAAGTAAGTAAGTAAGTACTGCAAAAGTGGAAAATGGAATATGTGGACACTAAGTTATTCAAATTCTGTGCAATAAAAATTGAATTCTTGCTAATATTAAATTATGTTATTGCAGAATATCGCATACGTCATCGGACATAGAGTTAGACTACAATGCAATGTAAGTAGCACTTTGTCAGCCATATTGAATAGATCTTAGACTTGTATGGAGTACAAAGATATAGTTATCTGGATATACTCTTTTATTAAAAAATTGCATGAATTTAGATATTTATTTTTTATAGGTTTACGCCTTTTCTCTAGCAGGGTAGTTGTAGAGAACCGAGCGTTAAAACAATCAGTTTTCCAGTTTCCACCTGCAATTAAGACATTGTGTGTTGGGTGGCGGAACTCAACGCCGCGCCTTTATCTGACCAGAGCAGGAAAATGATAATCTATGTCTTGTTTGGAAAAAGAGTGACCCATGTGGTTCCAATGTCATTTTGAGAATCCATTTTATGAGTATATCAAAATGACAAAGAATCCAGTGTCAAGACACTCCGTGTTAAGAGCAGAAACTTAACGTTTGGCTATTATATTAGCAATCCGAGCATATAAGGTTAATTTAAATATAATCTTTTACCCGATGGAGATTCGAACCCATAACCACTCGCCTTTACAGTTAGAATCTATCCCACTGTACCGCTATGGCCTCATATATTAAGCAAAATCTAAATACATGTAATGAATAGTACATTAATAGATTTAAATAGGATTAAGTATTGACATTGATTTATTTGAAATTACATTTAAACTTACAAGTCCTACATTTAAATTATTGTACTAAATTTTAATAAACTAAAGCGGTTTCATGATTTATCCCGCATAACAGGGGAGTCAGAGAGAGCCTAGCTTTCCAACGGAATTCAAGACATTGTATGTTCAGTGGCGGAACTCAACGCCGCGCTTTGTATTACTAGAGGGGAGAAATGAAAATAATATTAACCGTCTGGTCAACCGGCTCATCCAGTTCTTATATTTGGTTCAGGCTTATAGCATACAATGAACCGGTCCGGAGAGAAATAAATCTTTCAATACAATCAATCGACAATAGGGACTTTATAATTTCGCTATTTTTAAAGTATATTTCGGTACCAAGGTTCTGTAGAGGGGAATTGTATTTTATCCCTGTCCCCACACAGGGAAAAAAATAAAATAATATTTTTTAAACTATCGTATATAAGTATCGTATATCTCAATTTGGCGGAAAATGGGGAATGGAATTGTTGTAAGAGAACGGAGTGTCTTAACATTAGGTTCGCAGGTTCCCTCTGCCTACCCTGGTACATGTGGGATACAGCGTGAAGTTAAAAAAAAATAAGTTTTTGTCTGGTGGTAGGACGTTCGTCCTCCGTCTGGCTCGCGACCACTATCATGTCAAAGACGAACCGCCAAATATCTTATGATGTGTTCCGGTTCGATGGCATGTAAGCCAGGTTTTCCCCTATCCCACCCATCCTTTCCCCAAAATGTAGTGGTTCCGATAGCGGACATTGTCCTCCCCTTCCATCTGTATCCTCTAGGCTGGCAACGCATCTACAACGCCTCTGGTGTTGTAGATGTTCATGGGCGAAGGTAACCACTTACCATCAGGTGGTCCTTCTGCTCGTTTGCCATCAGTTATCCATAAAAAAAATAAAAAAAAAAAAAATAAAAATAGCCCAGACTAAACTAAACTAGGCCACTCGTCTATATACTGTGACAGCCTTTGACTGAACTGTTACAAATATGTACTAGAATTCAAAGGTTCAAGACAATATTGCTCTTCTATCAGGCACATATTTAACATAGGCACATATTTAAATTACTAGAATAGAATATAATATAGGAGTAAAAGAGTCTTCAAATGGAAATATCTAGAGAAGAATGTACCTGCAATGAAATTTTTCTTACAAAGGCCTACATTTACGAAAGAAACTATTTTATCCGGATTCTCGATCACACATCCGGTGTCACAGTAAGATATTATTAAGGGATAGATTTTATGATTATTGTGGGCTATTAAGCCACGCCATGACTAGAATGAGCAAAAATAGCACAGTTGGTAAGTGAGCTGATTATGCACCGGCTCCGGAAAATGATTATATTAAGATTAATTTATTTTTCCATTGTTGACGATCTTTGCGCGGTGTTAAGCCCCGCCACTCGCTATGTCGAATACGGACAGAAAGAAGAGACCAGAATAGTTTTCTCTGCATACTTTGAATCCCAAGAAAAGACGTTGAAGCTGTAATAACGACAGGAGTAATGGAATTTAATATAGCGCAATAATAACTAGTTCGGCTGGTACTAGTGGAATTCGAATCCACAACTAATGTATGTAGTTTACCTTACATGTCCACTGCACTCGAGTTAAAAACAAGTAACTGATACATGAATGTAAAGCTCAAATTGGGCATTGGAAAACAGATTGACCTAAAATTGCTACATATTCAGATATCATAGCATGAACATCAGTTATCTATAGAGTAAAGTTTTCATGAAAATATGCAGAATTTTTGTAATATGTCCTTTTTACTGACTGAACTGACTTAAAAAAAGGAAATTCTCAATTCGATTGATTTTTTTATATGAGTTACTGCATCGTATTATACTGGGTAAACCAATTTTGATTATTCTTTTTTTATATGATAGCTAGTGCTTCTGATGTAATTCCATTTAAATTTAGTTAAGATCTGCCGAGTAATTCTTTTTCCGCGTAGCAGGATGGGCAAGGAGACATTGATCCATGGTTATGAATTCGATTCCCAGTCGATGAATGATTACATTTAAAATATTTTAATTACCTAAGCTCTGATAACATAAAGCACGGCATTTAATTCCGCCACTTAATACGCAATATCTCGAATTCGTGTAATTGGCGAGCAAAACACAGAAACCTGAACTGTACTCTAACTTTAATATATAAAGAAACAGTGTTAAACAAATATATGTCTAATAATATACGAAAACAGTAATATTCCCTTACCATATTAGAGAAATTAAGAAACCCCGCAATGAGATTAATAAAAGTCTCATCAATGCGCCATTCTGACAGAAACCAGACTTTTTGGCGAAAACGATAAGGAAGTCCGAGTTCTTCTTATGGACATGAAGTTATTATTAATGGATATGATATTATTTATTTAAAACAGAAGGCTCAATATATATATATATATATATATA
>JAKGSA010000885.1:160524-191090 GCA_033558755.1 Philaethria dido
ATTTTCAAATTATGCAGGAGGAAGAAAAACAACACGCATCTTGCCTTTCTAAACTAGTTTAAATCGATTACGATTTTTTGCATTTTTTGAGATTTACGTTGTTTCTGCACTCACCGATTCAATTGGTACACCCTGTTAAAAGTTTCGACAGAAAGTGGGGAACGGAAGTTTTAAGAGAGAACGGAGTATCTTAACACTTGGTTCTCTGGCTTCCTCTGCCTACCATGTTATGCTCGGAATACAGCGTGAAGCTAAAAAAAACGGTTATATAGTAACACACTGAAAAAATACAGACGAATTGAGAACTTCTTTATTTTGAAGCCGGTTAAAAATGTAAACATACTTATATGAATGTTGTGGATAAGTAGAATAATGTTAACAATAATGTTAACATTATTCTACGCCTGTCGTGGCACAGAGGCACAAGCGTGCGACTGTAAACGCGACAGGTTGTGGATTCGATTCCCACGCCAGGAAATGTAAAATTTAGTATTTTCATTTCTTGGGTGTGGTAACAAGGCAAAGCGCGGCGGTGAGTTCCGCTACTGAACACGCAATACCTCAATTCGGCGGAAAGTGGGGAACGGAATTGTTGAAAGAGAATGGAGTGTCTCAACACTAGGTTCTCTGGTTCCCTCTGCCTACCCTGCTATATGCGGGATACAGAAAAATACAAAAAAATGTTAACAATAGAGAATAGAGGCTACTATCACATAAAAGAAAAATAATCATAATTGGTTCACCCAAAAAAAAGTTACCCGGAACTTATTTAGATGTCGGTTAAAAAAGTGCGAATAATTATGTAAATGACTTCCAATTTATTCAACATTGTGGCGCAGTGGAATTAGTTAGCAAAGAGAAGATGAAAATCTCGCTGTAGACACGGTGGTTGTGGGTACGATTCCTTCTCTATGAATCAGATACGTGATCTGACGTCACTTAATTAATAGAAGATATGAGGTAATAAAAAATTACATACAAACATACAAGATACCCGCGAAAAGCACAACTCTCTCCTTCAGTCGGGTATTAAAATATAATGTGTGTTTTGACAAAAGGTTCCTACCCTGCTATAAAGCGTGAAGCTGTTTTTTTATATACATATATTACAAAGAGATCCGGACACACGTGCTAATTTTGTCAAATATACCTACCTACCTACCTAACTTCATGCTTTATCACTAGCGGGGTAGTCAGAGAGAGCGGAGCGCCAAACGCTACGGTCCCTGCATACCTCTTTCACCTCGTCCACAGTCATTAACCTCTTCATGCATGTCTTCCGGAGGGTCCTCATGCTTTTTACGTGAACTTCCTCCAGTATCATTGATACTGTGTTCTTGAAGGTCCACCGAGGTCTCCCCTTACCTCTCTTGCCGCTCACTTTTGCTATGTCAAACATTACTTAATAAATTATTTTTTCAATAAATATAGTAAGCGAAGAACATAATAATTGATCACTCTTTACTTTATGCTAAAATACACTACGTATTAGCTTCTAAATAGGAATGTAAAAGTAATATAACACTGTTTAAATATCTAACAGAAAATTTCATTTATCAGCCGAGAAAAATGCTTTGTGCCACTTGCTGGCATTCTCGAATATATGAGGGTTCTATGTATAGGACTGACCGGGAATTTTGTATTATTTACAAAAACAATAATATATATTTGTTTTTTCTTTTTTTTGTCATTCCGTATATCTGATGGTTTTTAAATTTTTTTTATCAACTGTTATGGGAAAGAAGTATGAAAAACCATGGAAGGAAGAGAGAACTCAATGTCATGGCATTTCGTTTTCCATTTGCTACGTGAAATCGAGCCATTACGTATTAGGTAAGCTCAACGCTACGCTTTGTTTTGAGCGGAGAAGTGAAAATAATTTGAATGTTGATTATATTCCCTCCAATAGGAATTGAAACTACAACCAATTGCGTTTAGAATGAGATGCCGTCCCACTGCGCAACTATGGACATCATTGCATCATTACTTAGAAAACCAGTAATATATTATATATTTTTTATTATTTATTTAGAATCCCATCATTAATGTTTTAGGCGCTGAAAGGGCTTAGTTAGGGTTTGATTGACTATATATCGATATTTTTTCACGCTTTTCATATTAACAGAGTAGGAAACTTTCTCCCTAATGACATTCATGGCATGTCGTTCTCCATTTTCCTTCACATTGCTTGCTTAGTGGTATAAAATATTATATTTAATTAATTTCCTGGCTTCGAATGGAATTCAAAACCATGGTGATTACACTTGGCAGTCTTTCACTATCCCACGATAGTCTCAAATAACTAAAATATTTTTATATAGATAAAAGGATTGGAATTCACGATCACATTATTTTTTCAGCTTCGCGCTGTATCCCGCACATAGCAGGGACAGCAGAGGGAACCAGATAACCTAGTGATAAAATACTCTATTCTCTTTTAACGGCAGGTCTGGCCTTAAAAAAAGTAGAACTTTGTGTAATATTATCATATATTATCTAAAAGTTAGGTACCTCTATACATAGGGACAGTGTGAAATGCAATAACTGCAACCCAATGTCACGCATAATGCTTAAAGTCAATTCTGTTGTTCTTATGAAATAGTTAGTTGAAGGTTTATCTACATAGCCGTGTCGAGCGTGAATAAGTTGATAAATCGAAAATATATCTTTTCAGGGCAAATATTTTTAAGTTTAAATTTTATATGCCTCATTTCGGCAGAAAGTGGGGAACGGAGTGTCTTAACACTAGGTTCTCAGGTTCCCTCTGCCTACCCTGCTATATGCGGGATACAGCGTGAAGATATAAAAAATACATACATATAAATTCTGTTTTCTTTTTTATTTAAGTGAAAGGAGAAAGGTATCAATTCAGCTGTATGTTTTATATGCGTTACAGCATAACTTTTTACTGGATGAACCAATTTTGATGATTATTTTTTTATATGATAGCTAGTTCTTCTAATATGGCCTCTTTAAATTAAATTAGCTCATTTAACGTCTGTCGTGGCGAAGAGGCACAAGCGTGCGACTATAAATGCGACAGGTTGTGGGTTCGATTCCCACTCCAGGAAATGAAATTTTTCATTTTCTGGGATTGCCTACAAGGCAAGGCACGGCGTTAAGTTCCGCCACTCAGCACGCAATGCCTCAATTCAGCGGAAAGTGGGGAACGGAGTGTCTAAACACTAGGTTCCCTCTGCCTACCCTCCTATATACGAGATACGGGATACAGCGGGATACGGAATAAGTTATGTATGTATGTATCTAAATTAGTTAAGATCTGACGAGTAGTTTTCGAGTTATTCGTAATAATGTTACTTTTAAATATATTTTATTTGAAATAGGTATTATAATATAAACTATATAGAATAAACCAGTTAAAAGTTATGCGGTAACATAAAAAATACAGCCAAATCGAACCTTCTCTTTTGAAGTCAGTTAACAGGCAAAAATCCTAATTTAAGCACTCACAAGCGTATAAATCTCAAATTCGTTTAAATCTGTCACTCTTTCTTGTTTCCATTCATCTTCGTTTTCGGAAAGTCACGATTTTTTCGTACAATTTACATAATTACATTGTTATTATTTTATTATGTAAATATAGTATTTTCGTTATTAATGATTTTAGAAGATGACATTTCATAAAGCGCAGCGTTAAGTTCCGCCAATTAACAAGTTATGCGAATGTCTAACAAGTGTCTTGACACTAGGTTCTCTATGACTACCCTGCTATGCCGGATATAACTTTAATGTGTTTTTTTTTGCTTTTTTAAAATGAACCTATCTATTGTATAGACGTCCGTGGCCGTTTACAACTTAAACCATAATAAAAAAAAAAAAAAAAAAAACTAATTTTTAATTGTTTTTTAATTTAAAACAGGAGGTGGTTACCAATTCAACTTTATTCTATTTTTATATGTGTATTACTACGTAATTTTTTACTGGATTCACTAATAGTTAGTGATTCTCATATAGTCCCATTTAAATTTATCTAAGATTTGATCAGTAGTTTTTGAGTTATTCGTAATAATGTTTCCTTTTTTTAGCTTTACGCAGTATCACGCACAGCAGGGCAGGCAGAGAGAACCAGAGAATCTAGAGTTAAGACACTCCGTCCTCTTTTACATTCACGTTTTCAGTTTTAATCCTATTTATAAATTATATTTTTCCACACACCCCTGAAAAAACTCTAAAAATTAAATTTTCATCAATCAATATTTGCCTAGTTTCGCTTTAAGTTCCACAAATATTACGCTCTTTGACCGATACCGACCAAATTCCACTAAAGCAATCTTCTCACCGCGTTATATGAAAATGTACGTATATTTTGACAAAGACTACACTCAAAATTGAAATAGCTGTACATTGAGCGAGATTACGAGCTATTACGCACTGTCGACCGGTCGCTGGTGGTTGACGGCGACCAAAACATAGGCAGACTAGGACCAGAAGACCGAGCCGAGCGACTGTATTACAATTATATTATTACGATTAATATATTCGTTTATAACGCCTGTCGTGGCGCAGAGGCACAAGCATGCGACTGTAAGCGCGACAGGTTGTGGGTTCGATTTCCACTCAAGGAAAATGTAAAATTTAGTATTTTTATTTCTTGGGTTTGGTAATAAGTCAAAGCGCGGAGTTGAGTTCCGCCGCTCAACACGCAATGCCTCAATTCAGCAGAAAGTGGGGAACGGAATTGTTGAAAGCGAATGGAGTGTCTTAACACTAGGTTCTCTGGTTCCCTCTGCCTACCCCGCTACATGCAGGATACAGCGTGAAGTTGGAAAAAAAAACATATATATTCGTTACTCGGTAAATCCTAAATAGCGTTACGGAAATCTATTTTCAAAATAAGGTTTTCAGTGTCGAAACACTTAGTCATTTTTGTGAGTGATGTCTCGAAATGTTTCGACAGTTGCCCGTAAAATGAAATTTTTCATTTCCAGGGTTTGGTACTAAGGCAAAGCGCGGCGTTGACTTCCGCTCTTTCCGCCGAATTGAGCACGCAATGTCTCCATTCGGCGGAAAGTGGGGAACGGCGTGTCTGAACACAATTCTTCCCTCCCACAATGGTTCCCTCTGCCTACAGTGCCATATGCGGGATACATGGGAGTGGGACTCGAACCCACAACCTGTCGCGTTTACAGTCGCACGTTTGTGCCTCTGCGCCACTACAGGCGTTAATTATTACTTATTTAAAAAAAAACATTTAATTCAATAATTTAATAGTTATTTATATTATTTACGTTTCTAGACTTCTTAGCATTCCTAAGTAGTAAATGTCGAAACAGTTTAAGCGTCTTATCTAAATTATAAGTTTTAAATTATGATTCAAATCTTGAAATAGGACGCGAAGTAATTTAACGGTGTAGAGCGATCGTGCTTGCTTGAGTCTTCGCTGTTACGATTTTGCGACAGTTAGGAATATTCGTTGTTATCATTATTAAGATATTAACAAAAAAAAACAGATTCAAATACAATAAATCATTAACAAAATAAAGCACTATCTGTCATATAAAAAAAGAATCGTCAAAATTGATTAAGCCTCAACTGGTACGTTTGAAGCACCGTAATTACGGCGTTTCAAAAGTACCAGCTGAATCAGTTCGGTTCCGGCTGAATCAGTTCAGTTCAATTCAACTGAACTGATTCAGCCAGTAAAAAGTTATGCAGTAACACGTATAAAAATACAGTCGAATTGATAACCTCCTCGTTTATTAAAATCGGTTAAAAACCTATATACTCGATCATTCTAACCCCGTGCATGTTTTTATGCATGTAGTCAAAATTTTGCATATTTTTTTATTTTTCCACCTGAACCTGAAACCAAGATTTTCAACCAGTGTGTGTAACCAGTGATCATATGAAAAAAAAAATGCCATCATACTACTGTGAAAAAACGTCGTAACGACTGTAAGCGCGAGAAGTTGTGGGTTCTATTCACATTCCGTAAATAATTATATTTAAATTATTGTAATTTACCCGCTCTAACTCCGCTCGACAAAACGCAGCGTTGAATTCCGCCATTAAATATGAAAAGCCTCGGATTCCGGCAGAAAGAGGGAAACGGAGTGTATTATCACTAGGTTTCTCAATCTACCCTACTTTGCGGGACAAAGGGTAAAGCTGAAAAAATAACCTATGTCTTTCTATCGTATTAGCGAAACTCACCCTTTAAAGTATCTCGAAGCATTTTATTACAGGCTGGTTTTCTGTAAATTGGTAGGAATAGAAGGTCTGATATTAATCATTTCGGTGGAACAAGGTAATAAAATGTAGAATATTTTCTTTACTATTTTGTGCTATACTATATACTATAGTTGTATTACAATCAAATTAGACAAAACATTTATGAATTGTAGCTTATGTGTTATTATGATATGATGATGATATAATGATGATGATATGATGATGTACATATAAACTTAATTAAGCAAAGCGCGGCGCTGAGTTCCGCCTCTCAGCATGCCACGCCTCAATACGACGGAAAGTGGGGAACGGAGTTCCTTAACATTAGGTTCCCTCTGCCTACCCTGCTATATGCGGGATACCGCGTGAAGCTAAGTATTTATATATGTATTGAATGTAATAGAAATAAAGCCCTTGGAATTGACCCATGTCTTGTTTGTGTAATCTAAGACGGACAGGTACCATTCTCACTTTATTTTATTTTATTATATAATATATTTCAGGCTTACATACTTTTTGTTATATTATGGCCAAATAACATGAAATCATTACAAATTGAAATCTATGTGCTATTCTGACATATAAACTATATCATCGTAAAGTTTCATCTAGATCAGTTCAGTAGTTGTGTTAATATGTGTTACCAAACCCAGGAAATGAAAACTTCCATTCCTGGAGTGGGAATCGAACCCACAACCTGTCGCATTTACAGACGCAGATATTGTGTGTTATAGCGGACCACTTCAACACACAATGTCTCGCTTTTGGTCAGATAACAGAGAACGTAATGTCTTGACACTTGGCGGGTAAAAAAATATTTGGGTTCGCATAGTGCCTACATAACACTGTTACAATAAGAATATCAGATGCAGACATGTCTGGTCTGATAACACGTATATCTGACAGACCGCGCCAATCGGTAGATTGGTGTCTATCAGTATCCTCCTTCCCGCTTTTACGAATAGAACCTAGTGTCAAGTTCTCCGCTTCCCGTCCAAATTGGACATTGCGTATTGAATGGCGGAACTCAACGCCGTTCTTTATCTTGAACGAGGAAATGAATATATTCTCGAGCTGGAATCAAACTCACAACCACCCGGTTTACAGCCAGTGCGTCACTATGACCTCTAAATCTAAATTATTAAAATTTAAAATAATATAAATTTGACTATTTAATAGACAATATGCCTCGATATGCCTCGATTCAGCGGAAAGTGGGGAACGAAAATGTTAAAAGAGAACGGAGTGTCTTAACACTAGGTTCTCTGGTTCTCTCTGCCTACCCTGCTATGTGCGGAATACAGCCCTAAAAAAATTGTCAATATGTGTTCTTTTTAAATCGCTTAAGCGTTTCACTTAAAATATTTAAAGTTGTTCCTTATTCCGGCGGGAGCAGATGATATCGCAGATTTACATGGATCATAGATAACTAGTATCTCATCGTTTTTAGAGTTACGTATACCTATTGCAAAAACTATTCTTCATACTAATATATCTGATGGAAAATGTTGCAAAAGTATTTAGGTAATCATTAATCTTGTTATTTCCATTAACGCCTGTCGTGGCGCAGAAGCACAAGCGTGCGACTGTAAACGCGACAGGTTGTGGGTTCGATTCCCACTCCAGGAAATGTAAAATTTAGTGTTTTCATTTCTTGGGTTTGGTAACAAGGCAAAGCGCGGCGTTGAGTACCGCCACTCAACCCGCAATGCCTCAATTCGGCGGAAAATGGGGAACAGAATTGTTGAAAGAGAATGGAGTGTCTTAACACTAGGTTCTCTGGTTCCCTTTGCCTACCCCGCTATATGCGGGATACAGCGTGAAGTTAAAAAAAAGAAGAAAAAAAAAGAAAAAATTCTATTAAATAAATATTATATATATTAGAAATGCCCTTATATCTATAGATTAATACGCGAAGCAAAAACTTTGGATCCCTTTTAACGAAAATTACGCGGATGAAGGAGCATGAAACTTGGCACACTTATAGTTTATATAGCGAAGGAGTGCAGAGTGATACTATCTTTTTAAAATGATACATAAAAAATAAATAAAATTAATAAAATAAATATTCCACACACTACCATGGTTTGACATCTTTGTTTATATAAAGTGACATATACATACATTGCTACGACGCGTTATTAACGCGGCAACGGGGACACTAGTATGTATAGTTTGATTGTAAATGGGAAATGTACTACTACAATACAATAATAGTCCTAGAAAACATATATAAATAAATAATTTAATTATATTAGCTTATTCTATTATGTTGAGATAAAAGCTGCGGTTTGTGGTTTTTCTATCACTGAGTCATTATTAAAGATACATAAAACGCTTACGTTACTGACAGACAAGGTACACGTGAAACTACTGCGGACATAGAGAACTGAAATTTGGTTAACAAGCTCCTTGAGACTCCTCAAAGGAACTTAACACTATAAGAGATTTTTTTTTAATTCCTACGGAAACAGGAAAAGAACAAGATTTTAGATCTTATAGTCCATGTTAATAAGGTCGTGGGATAAATCTAGATATAAATATATACTAAGTAGAAATACTTCATCGCGCTAGTAGCAAGGCAAAGCGCGGAGTTCCGCCACTCAGCACGCAATGCTTCAATTTGGTAGAAAGTGGGAAACGGTAAATTTTAAAAGAACAGAGTGTCTTAGCACTAGGTTCTCTAGTTCCTTCTGCCTACCCTGCTATATGCGGGATATAGTATGAAGCTAAAAAAAATACGTTGCTTAACTCAATATGGAAAAGGACACCAGTTCATATTCCTCAATACTTTCATACAAATAAATTAAACGGGGAGTTCCATCACTAAGATGACGACGGAATTTTCTTACTGACACCATCTCGTTCTTAACCAATTTTTGATATGAGTATATTTTCTTATCACTTGAGATTTGGTACCCAATTAAATTTTATATAAGGTAAGTCAGCAAGCGTTAGCCACTTGATTAATGGTTTTAACTTTAGTAGGTTATGTGCTCGGTTGTGGTAAGCATTTAGGTCGATCGCTTATTAAAACACTAATTATAATCTACTACTTCGTATTCTTTGGATTATGGGACCTAAAATCCCATTTCTGCCTAGCAAAATATAGAAATTTCAATAAACCAGTGTCCCCGTTGTCGCGTTAACAACGCGCTGTGCTTAGCAATGTATATGTCGCTTAATATAAACATGCATTTCAAACCGTGGTAGTGAGTATAACATTTATTTTACTAATTTAATATATATTTTATGCATTAGACAAAAAAATATTAGCATTCTGCACTCCTCCTCTATATAAACTATAAGTGTGCCAAGTTTCATGCTCCTCCGTCCGCGTAATTTTCATAAAAAAGGGGTACAAAGTTCTGCTTCTCGTACTTATATATAGATTCCTATTAGGTATTTTTCTACATTCCCCAAGGAAGCAAAATTTCCAATTTCTATGGCCAGTAGTTTCTACTATACGTTGTTTGTTTGTCAGGATGCAAGAGTTTTCGCAGTAATTAGACACGGAAGAGTAACGAGCATCCCTCCATCCTCAAAAACCTACTCACTTATAGTATAAGTAACATTTCTAAAGTTTTTATTAGCTAAATAAGTTAAAAAGCAAATCCTAAGATTTATTTGGCGTGAAGTTATACAACTACGACGTAGAGGGAAAGTGTTTTATACGAGTACGTCGTGATTTTGGGGTCTGTCCTCACACAGTGGAAAATTCAAGCTATTGTTATTTCCTAGTTCTTGAGCGCGGCGTTTAGCACCGCCGATTTCAATAATCTTTTCAAATTTTATTAGAAAGAGAAGTTTCTGCAAAGTGTATTTTAAGGAGGATTAATCTTATTTTGGTCGTAAGTCTCAGGTACTGCTCGCATTACCACACGGTCAGCTCTTTTTCACCTCTATTCTCTTCTCTAAGACAAATAATTACCAATGACAAATAAATCCATATTTCTATTTGTTTCAGCTTCACGCTGTAACCTGCACAAAGCGCGGTAGGCAGAGAGAACCTGAGAATCTAGTGTTAAGACACTCCGTTCTATAAATCTTTATTTTCCCCGTTACACCATATACGTAATATACGTAATATTATATTTATATGTATAATATTACGTATATTATACATATAAAGCTCAAAATTATTTTCTAAAACACAAAAAGTATATAATGAATACTTATGCATACACAAACGCAGCGTTCCTATGAAACAAAAAAAATAATTTTTAAAAGCGTGCAGTAGTCAAACATTTTGATGGCAAAAACATTTTCGGCGTTAAAAAGCACAAAATGGTTACTAAAAGTTTTAATTACAGTTCAAATTAATGCTATGGTAGACTAATTGTGGAATATACTGATTTATATTGCGTAGTAATATTAGAATATGTAGCTTCACGCTGTATCCCGCATATAGCAGGGTAGGCAGAGAGAATCTAGTGTTAAGATACTCCGTTTCCCACTTTCTGCCGAATTGAGGCATTGCGTGTTGAGTGGCGGAACTCATTGCCACACTTTGCCTTGTTACCAAACCCAGGAAATGAGAATGCTAAACTTTTACATTTCCTGCAGTGGGATTCGAACCCACAACCTGTTGCGGTTACCGTCGCACGCTTGTGTCTCTGCGCCTTGTTGACTGCCTTTTTCAAAATCCCGAAAGTGTACGACGTACAGATGCTGACGAAGTGGGTGTATACCATTTGGAGGAAGAATAACAAAAAAAGAAAATCGACTCCAAATAAAATGCTCTGTAAAGTAACATTATTACGAATAACCCAAAACTATCCATCAAATTGTAACGCAATTAACAAATGGGACCACATCAGAAACCACTAGCTATCATATCAATAAGAATCATCAAAATTGGTTCACCCTATAAAAAGTTATGCGGTAACACATATAAAGTATACAGCCGAATTATATACCTTTCTTTCACTTAAATAAAAAAGAAAACAGAATTTACATACAATATTTAAACTTAAAAATAATTTCCTTGAAAAGATACATTTTCGATTTATCAACTTATTCACGCTCGACACGGCTATGTCATATATAAAAGTTTTAAAGTAACACACAAAAAACAGTCGAACTGAGAACCTTCTTTATGACACTAATTGTGTCATAATAATCATAGGACTCTTATTAAATTTCTGTAAAAAAACGCGCGTTTATTCTGCCGCAGCGTTAACGCTGATAATACAGCGCGTGTTTTCCATGTAACAGATTTCCCGAGATGAAGCCATAAGCGTGACATTTTATTTATTACATCTCTCCTCTCAGTGCCGCCGAGGTTTTTTAGATTACTGCAATAATTTTAAAATGACGCCAGCTTAATTTATTTACGCGCACTTTTTTGCTTTTATCTGTTGAAGAATCTGTGAAAGATTGTAAAGTTAATAAATAATTTTACGATTCTATTAAATAAATTTCCTTTTATGTTTTACTTATTTTTATAGTTACAATATCGTCGTCGTCGTACAGTGAGTACAGTGTCTGTAAAAGCGATTGCTTGTGGCTGTAGTTTCGATTTCCACTCGGGCAATGTTCTATAATGATGATACTTATACTATTTTCTACACTCCGCTCTGGTAAGGCATTGTGCGGCATTGAGTGCCGCTACACAATAAGTAAATGTCTTGCTTGACAGTGGCAATTGGTGAAAACTTCAAAAATGTAAGCTGATATATTTAGGGAAGCCGGTATGTTTAGACAAGCCGGTACATAGAGGTAAGCCGGTATATAAGGAGGATGGTTATAGTATGTTAAGATTTTCAGCAATCTCACTTCCATATTTTCCTGATGACCTTTTCAATCTCGTTTTTTCTGGTATCCCACTAATTTATTGTAATTTATAAAAAATAAGCCAGTTCGAATCCTATAATTTGGACGCTTCGCCACTGCTTGGTTGTTAGGTATATTTTCGGAGGCTAAAATCTACCTTTAAACTTTTCCTTAGTGAGAATCGAACCCGCAAATATCGCGTACAATTTCATCCTAGTTATACAAATTCAACACTATATTCAACATTATATGGTTCTTATTGAATTACCATGCACTTAGTGTCAGGAGCCTCCGCTTTTCGCTTTCCGCTTAAAACCAAAACTTTGATAATCAACTGGCGGAACTCAACGCCGCATTTTATCTTCCCTTTACAAACACTACAAAATAACTTAAAAATCAATACGCTAAAGATCTTATAGACCAGAATTAAAAGTTTAAAGCGAACGCTCAATAAATCAGGGTGAATACAGTCTTCGGTTTTTTAACGACCTATAAAGGTTTTTACGATTCTAGTTCTTTAAAGGATCGAGATATTTACTGTTTCGATAAGTTGATACTTGATTTAATATAAATAAAAGAAATTGGGATAATGGGCTATTTTTTTAACCGATTTTAATAAAAGAAGGTTCTGAAATCGAATGTATTTTTTATGTGTTTTTTTTTAGCTTCACGCTGTATCCCCACATAGAAGGGTAGACAGAGGGTACCGGAGAATCTAGTGTAAGGACACTCTGTTCTCTATTAACATTCCGTTCCTCACTTTCCGCTAAATTGAGGCATTGCGTGCTTAGTGGCGAAACTCAACGCCACGCTTCGCCTTGTTAGCAGAGTGAAAAATGAAAATAAAAAATATTATTAAATATTTTCATTTCTTGAAGTGGGAATCGAACCCACAACCTGACGCAGTTACAGTCGCACGCTTGTGCCTCTAACCTTTTACTCTTTTTACTGGGTGAAGCAATTTTGATGAATCTTCTTTTACATGATAGCCAATACTTCTGTTTTGTACATTTTATTTGAAGTCGATTTCTTTTTTTTAAATTTTAATACTGAATTTATGGCCAGTTTTGGCACAGAGGTACAAGCGTGCGACTGTAAACGTGACAGGTTGTGGGTTCGATTCCCACTCCAGGAGATGAAAATATTAAATAATATTAATATTTTCAATTCCTCGCTCTGGTAACAAGGCAAAGTGGGACGTTGAATTTCACTTCTCAGCACGCAATGCCTCAATTCAGCGGAAATCTTAAAGGAGGACGGAGTGTCTTAACACTAGGTTCTCAGGTTCCCTTTGCCTTCCTAGCACATACATCGTGAAGGTAAAAAAAGGTTAAAAAAAAACACAAACGTATAACCCATACATACTGAACTCCAGATCTCTTAAATAAAAACTTTCAGCTCTTACCAGCTAAGTTCTGTAGTTAACGGTACTCGAGTACCTGCATACAAACTATACATAATTAACGTTCCTTTGTATTTTTACTCAAACACAAAGTTGCAAAGTACTACCGCGTCCAACAGTGCATTTTTATTACGTTTTTTTATCCGACTTCAAAAACGGACTAGGTTTTCAATAACTTTTTACTGGGTAATCTAGAAAGATTACCCAGTAATTTAACTTAAATAAATTAATAATAAATTAAATGTAATTATAATAATAAATTAAATGTAATTTAACTTCACGCAGTATCCCGCATATCACGCATAAGCGGGGTAGGCAGTGGGAACCAGAGAACCTAGTGTTAAGACACTCCATCCTCTTTCAACAATTCCGTTCCCCACTTTCCGGAGAATTGAGGCATTGCGTGTTGAGTGGCGGAACGCCGCGCTTTGCCTTGTTACCAGACCCAGGAAATGAAAATACTGAACTTTACATTTCCTGGAATGGCGGAGAGGCATAAGCGTGCGACAAAAACCGCGACAGGTTGTGGATTCGATACCCCTCCCAGGAAATGAAACGTAATGGAATTGTTGACACTTACCCTGAGACTAGGTTTTCAGGTTCCCTTTGCCTACCCTGCTATATGCGGGATACAGAGAATCCCGCATATAGCAGGTACATGATGCAGGTATACGAGGTACCGTGATGATTATTATATGGTGACCGTGACAATGTCCCACGACACCACGGTAGCCTAAGTCAAGCTAATTAAAGATATTTAATAAATAATAAAAACCACAAGCTCAAAATAGTATGCAAACAATACTATACGATAAATTAATTGTGAACTTAATTCAATATTCGGATTCAATAATAAAATGTTTTCATAAGCTTATCCTTGTTTATTGTACAGACATATATTAAGATCGTAGTACACTGAATATAGCTTATAACAGCAATATTAAAAAAATATATTACGTTATGTACGGAGTGTCTTGACACTAGGTTCTCTCTGCCTACACTATCTCTTTCTCTCTCTCTCTTCTATGGGGTGAAAGTCTTAAAACTGCTTTATCATATAATTTTTTATGTCTGAAAATCTTTGGTTTCGGGTCCGATTCCTACTTAGGACAATATTTATATATATATATATATATATATATATATATATATATATATATTCTGATCACTACGAACACGTGGTGCGTAACTTTTGTCAACTTTCACAATATTTTCATGTCACTTAACTAAGCTTAGGAAATAAGATATTATTCTTTTCTAAAGAGAGTCCAAGTATTTTAGTCGCCTACTTAATATATTATTATTACTTATATCACTTAATACTACTTAACATTACTAAATATTACTTGAAATTACTTAACATCACTTTATATTTAAATAATGTTCATTTCCCCAAGTGAGAATCGAACTTACAAACAAAAGAGCGAAAATGAGACTTAAAATATATCAATATTAAATAACAAAATTCAGTAGTCACCAGTGGCCAGGCGTCTATATAACAAGGTTTCCACCGGCTTACCTTTTGTCAATAATTTTTTTGATAATAAATTTTCGGTAAAAATTTGGAGTAACTTTGCTAAAAATAAGGTATGAAACCTAAGAATAAATACTAGCCAAGAAAATGCAGAGCTTAAATTTTAATTGAGTTAGCAAAGAAACAAGCTCTGATATAAAAAACCAAAAAAAGATCATCAGCAAATTTCGATAGTCAAATCCTAAATAGCTTAACATCCTATACCGGCTTCCCTAACTATATATTGGCTTCCCTAAATATATATTGGCTTCCCTGAATATATATTGGCTTCCCTAAATATATACTGGCTTCCCTAAATATATATTGGCTTCCCTAAATATATATTGGCTTCCCTAAATATATATTGCCTTCCCTAAATATACGAGGTGTGTTCAAAAAGTAAGGTGACTTTGTATTTTTAAGAAAAAATATTTATTTATTTATCAATATTTATGTTGTCCCCTTCAAAGTAATCCCCCTCAGATACAATACACTTATGCCAACGGTTTTTCCAATCGTCAAAGCACTTCTCATAAGCACTTTTCGGTATAGCCTTGAGCTCTTCCAGCGATGCAGTCTTTATCTCTTCAATCGTTGCAAATCTCCGTCCTTTCATAGGTCTCTTTAGTTTTGGGAACAAGAAAAAGTCACATGGGGCCAAATCCGGTGAATATGGTGGCTGAGGCATGATTGTGGTGTTGTTTTTGGCCAAAAAATCTCTCACCAGCAAAGATGAATGATGAGCAATTTCGGAACAAACTTCGCTGACACACGTCTCATGCCCAAAACGTTAGAAAAAATTTCATGGCACGAGCCAAGCGATATACCAACATCCTCAGCAACTTCTCTGATAGTGATTCGACGATTTTCCAGAACAATTTTCTTCACTGCTTGAACGTTTTCATCAGTTGTTGACGTGCTTGGGCGTCCAGAGCGAGGCTCGTCATTGGCATCTTCCCGGCCATCTTGGAAGAGTTTGTACCACTTGTAAACATTTTTTTTACTCAGAACAGTTTCACCGTATGCCACTGTCAACATTTTAAGTGTTTCGGAGCACTTTATTTTATTTTTTACACAAAATTTGATGCAAATCCATATTTTTCGATAGCAAGAAATCGCCGAGCACGCAAAACACTTATAACCTTTACGCCTCTCCCAACCAAACAAAAAATGCTATACACTTGAAACTTGGTACAGATGTTCGGGAAGAGTGTACCAACATAACAAAATAAAAAAATCGATAATCGAAAGTACGTTGCCCGCCAAATTTGAAAAGTCACCTTACTTTTTGAACACACCTCGTATACTGGCTTCCCTAAATATATATTGGCTTTCCTAAATATATATCGGCTTCCCTTAATATATGTATCGGTTTTCCTAAATCTACCGGTTCGCCACTGGTGGTCACCCACCTTTATGTAACATTGATAGAGTGGCTAATTCCAACTTAACTCATTCTATATGTAACCATTATATATAACGTTTAACAAAACATTTAATTTAACCAATATTTATTAATAAATCATACCTCAGTTACAGAGAAAAACAGAGAGAGAGAGGGAGAGCAGTGTCAAGACACTCCGCTCTCCGCTAATTAAATAAAAAAACATGAACATTATTATAATTTTAATATTATTAACAAATATTATATTTTGTTTTTGTGAAGAATTTCAGAATGGGCCTATTTTAGAAGCATACCCATGTGGTAATGTTAAAAATGTGGTCATCTGGTTCGACCCCAGCCTCCCGGCGAAGGAGAAGAACAGATACTACGTGTATGTAAAGAGACCTTTACGTGTAAATAGTACAGTGAGACTGGAGTTCGACAAAGACGTCATACTTACTTATAATTTTCGAACGGTTAGTATAATTTTTTTCTTGTTTTTTGTAGCTTACAGCACATTTCAGGTTAGACGGAGAGAACCTATGAACCTAGTGTTTTTTTTTCTTTTTTCTTATATTTATTCTGATTACTACGGTCCTACACTACGGTACACGTGGTCCGTACCTTTTGTCAACTTTCACAATATTTTCATATCACTTAACTAAAAAGCTAACTTAACTAAAGCTTAGGAAATAAGATATTTTTATTTTTTTTCCCCAAATAGGGTCCAAATATTTTAGTTGCCTACTTAATATATTATTATTACTTATAATACTTTATATTACTTGCACCTAGTGTTAAGACACTCAGTTCTCTTAATTTGATTTCCACTGCCACTTTTCGCTTAGTTAGTATTTTCATTCAGGCAAAGCGCGGCGTTGATTTAAGGCACTCAGCACACAATGCCTCTATTCGGCAGAAGTGGGGACAGGTAAAGAACAGGTGTCTTAACACTACTGATCTCTTCTGCCTACCTGCTATGTGCGGGACACAGTAACCTAAAGAAAAGAAAATATAAACTCAAAACAACTGTCTCTCCCACTCGTATAAAAATGAAAATGAAGATATAGCGGAAAAATATCTTCTTTTTTCTCACCTAATTTCATTTTTTTCTCTTTTTTAAGGATTTAGATATATTCGAGAGAGTTTCTATGACCGGTGATATCTTTTTGTTTCAAGTATACCAAAAGTTCTCACAATTCAGTTTTAGTGTCAAAGGTGTGACACCAGGAATGGTACCTTATTTCACCAGCATTTTAATAAACGAGAAAGAAATTTGTAAGAAACCTAACAAAGTAAGTATGTTTTAAATAGAGTAGTCTATAGCTTCACACTGTATCCCGCTTAAAGCAGGCTAGAAAGAAGGAAGCTGAAAACCTACTACTGTTAGGGCACTCTTTTCTCTTAACATTTCATTTTCTCCTTTGGAAAATATATCAGGGCGTTAACTTCCGCCGCTTAATACTCTATTTCTCTAATATTGCTACTCCTCTACCGCCACTGGCCGAGGCCCACGGGAACTGCCCCAATCATCCATGGACTCCCTGACAACCATGCTATGCGTGATAAAACGCTTGCGTTACTGTGTGTCAGTCACATAAAATGCAGGCAAAACTTCTGGTGTATAGGAAAAGCTATTTGACATGAAGGAATCTTAAGTAGTATAAAAGAGGATTTCTCGAAATTCTTAAAAAAGAATCTTTTTTTGGGAAAGAATAGAAAGGATTTATAATATTATAAAAAAACATATATATTGTTAGCAACATTTTAATATCATGTTTATTTTGGTTATTTTCATAGCATCTTGTCCTATGGAATATTACTCTGGGTCAATGCTGCTGATATTGAATCATTATTTATAATTCAAAAAAGAGCAGTGCGGGCTATTTACTGCATGGGAGCTCGGGATTCTCTGCGAGAAATTTTTGATTGAACGGGTATTCTTACAGTTGCATCACAATATATTTTCAATAACATTTTATTTGTACGCAAAAATATCCACAATTATTTAAAGAACTACAAAAATTTAAAGAAAGACAGACACGATATCAATACAGAAAAACAGCAAAACTGCCTTCCGAGCCGGTGGTAGCTTCCGTTAGGACTAGCACGACTGACATCTTTGTAAATTGACGATTCGAATTCGGTGGATAAAAATTACAATACTTACAATTCCCATCAAAACAAATACTAAGTTACTTAATTTGCTGACATTTTAATCATATTTTTCTCCACAGAACTATTTAGACCGATTCTTAATAGACAGTTGGAACAGTGGACCACAAAACAATTGTGGCAGGGTCAAAGTCAAACATCAAAAAACAAGCAATACTACGAAACCAAGAAGAGGAGACTGGCCATGGCATACTGCTATATTTAAATCTGATGATTTGATCAAAAAATACATATGCGGTGGTACTCTTATATCTAAAACTTTTGTTTTAACAGGTAGGTGATAATAATTTTAAGTCAAAAACGATAGCTAAAATTATTAATTAATATTTGCATTTTCGAGCTCTGGTAATAAGGCAAAGCGCGGCGTCGAGTTCCGCCACTCAGCACGCAATGCCTCAATTCGGTGGAAAATAGGGAACGGAGTGTCTTAACACTAGGTTCCCTCTGCCTACCCTGTTATATGCGGGATACAGCGTGAAGCTATGTATGTATGTATGTAAAATTTATAGTATTTCGGTAGTTAGAATATCTAAAACTGTATACGTTTGTACTTTAGTTAACTTATCTGTATGTTTTGTTTGACTTTAAGCTAACTCCAGTGTATCAGTTAAGTCACTGAAAGCTTATTTAGGGTATGATCCTAAGTAATTAATGATAATATTATCCTTATCCCTTGAAGGATTAAAAATTCCATTTTTGAGGTTTACTTCATATAGTTTTTAGTTTATTACAACAAAGGAAAAACTTAATACCCCTTTTTACAAAAATTACGCGGACAGACGAGTACGAATATTGGCATACTTTAAGTTTACATGGAAAAGAAGATCAGAAAGCTAATTTTTGAAGTGAAAACTTCTTTAGCGCCGTTGAGCACTTTTTATGATGCGTAACAATTTTAAACTGACTTCAGGCCACGTGACCCTGATCAAAAACTCGTAAGACGATGTATTAATTCTGAATTTTTGAATTTTCTTATGTAACTAGAGACCCTGTCTACGTTTTGCCTCAGCAACGGATATGTCATTTTACATAAAAGTGAATGTCAAGCCAATAGTAGTGTGTGTAATATTTATTTTATTAATTTAATCTATTTCTAAGTACTAGTGTCCCTGTTGACGCGTTAATAACGCGTCCTAGCAACGTATGTATATTTTATTTTATATAAATTTTATATATATTTTTAAGTATTAATTTACCAAAATACTATCATTCTGCACTCCTTCGCTATATAAACTATAAGTGTGGCAAGTTTCATGCTCCTCCGCCCGTGTAATTTTCGTAAAAATGGGTCCAAAGTTTTCACTTCACGTATTAAGATATAGATAACATTATTATAAATAACCTTTTTTGCACTTATTCTCCATATAAACTTTTAACTGTGCCAAATTTCATACTCTTCCGTCCTCACAATTGTCGTAAAAAGGTATGCCAAGTTTCCCTTCAGTATTCCTTCGCGTATTAGTATAATGATATGATAATTCATATTTGTGTACGATAACGCAATAAATAAGTATAAGATAATTAAAACAACTCATGCAAAATTATTCCATGACCATTCTAAAATATCAAAAATGCTCAATATTAAGTTGTAATGTTTTATATAGCTTCACGCTGTATCCCGCACTAGCAAAGTAGGTAGAGGGCTTTCCGCCCGAATTTGAATCATTTGAGTGGCGGAACCCAACGCCAAATTTAATTTTACTAGAATTAAATAATTTAATTTCTTCAAAAGGGGAATAAATATGTTTTTGAAGGGTCGGCAATGCGTAAGTGATGCCCCTGGTGTTGCAAGAGTCCATAGGCCACGGTAACCACTTACCATCAGGTGGGCCTTGTTGCCACTGTCGTGGTATAAAAAAAAAAAAAAATTAAATTAAATCATAATAGGAATCGAACGCACTATTCACGTTTACAGTTACAAACTGTCCCACTGCATCACGAAGGCCTCTATTATGAAATTAATTTTAATGATTAAAATTTATATAATATTTTACCACTACTCCACTCCAAGTTCTGGGTATTGCGTGTTGCGTAACTCAACGCCGTGTTTTGTCTTATCTTATTAATTACATTTAATTTTTATATTTTCAGCTGCCCATTGTGTAGCTAAAGGCGGTGAACCGCTGTTACCCGAAATACTAAGCGTCCTCTTTGGGAAAATTGACTTAAGAAAAGAGCATAGGAAAAAATTTGAAAAAGAGGTAACTAGCATATAAGAACCTACTGTCACCTATTGTAACGAGACTTTAAGGTTGTATGGCGGAACTCAACGCCGCGATTTATCTTAACAGAATAAAGAAATATTTGCTAGCAATGGCGAAGTGTCCTTTATAACACAGTTCTCACCCTTTTTAAATAACACTAAATTTTCTAAATAAAATTTGAGACGATTTTGCAAAAAACAGACAACAAAAATATAAGATCCTAAAAAAAAAGAACGCCAGGAAAATTTGGAGCTTAAAATATAATTGAGTTTGCAAAAAAACAAGCTCAAGAAAGCTGTGAGAGCTAAAAAAAAAACCCATACCGGTTTCCCTAAATATACCGGCTTCTCTAAATATACCGGCTTCCCTAAATATATACCGGCTTTCCTACATCTGCCCGCTTTGTAAGATTTTTATCGCGCTCGCTGTATCCCTCATATAGCAGGGTAGGCAGAGTAACCTGAGAACCTAGTGTTAAGACACTCCGTTCCTAACTTTCCGCCGAATTGAGGCATTGTGTGCTGAGTGGCGGGTCTCAACGCCGCCCTTTGCCTTGTTACCAAACCCAGGAAATGAAAATACTAAATATTATTTCACTTCCTGGAGTGGTAATCGAACCCACAACCTATCGCGTTTACAGTCGTACACTTGTGCCTCTGCGCCAAGACTAAAAAAAAAAAAGAAAAATAAGTTTCTTTTTATTTTTTTTAGGTACACAGAGTAATAGTTCATCAAAGTTTTCAACATCAATATTTAGACAATGATATAGCTTTATTGAGATTAAAAGAAGAAGTAGAGTATGGGCCATACATACAACCAGCTTGCTTGTGGTATTATAAAGCGAGTCAGAGATTTTCTTCGGAATATATATTAGGAACTGTAAGTTGAATTTTTTATTCTGTGATTTTTTTAACGTCACGTTGTATCCCGCATATAGTAGAGGAAAAGAAACCTAGTGTTAAGACACTCCGTTCCCCACTCTATTGCTATAATATTCCGTTTGTACATATGTTTATATTTAGAGATATTATTAACTGACCCAAAAAAAGGAGGACGGACTATTCTCAATTTGACTTTATTTTTTTATGTTTGCTACCGCATTATTTTTTACTGGCTAAACCAATTTTGATGATTTTGTTTTCAAATGATAACTAGTGAATCTGATGTGGTCCCATTTTAACATCAACATCTGACGTAGTTTTTGAGTTATTCGAAATAATTCTACTTTTCAGTGCGTTATATTTGTTAAGACATTCTGTTCTCTATTAACATCTCCGTTCACCAATATCCGCCGAAATTGAGGCATTGCGTGCTGAGTGGCGTAACACCGCGTTTTGCCTTGTTACCAGAGCGAGGAAATGAGTGGGAATCGAACCCACAACCTGTTCCGTTATAGTCACACGCTTGTGCCTCTGCACCACGACAGACCTGTTAAAACCTTAATTTTATTTTAGGTCTTAGGCTGGGGATCTAAGAAATCAAGTCACACCCACAACTTGCATCGGACTGATATACCTATAGCGCCCGTCACCACCTGTATGGCCAGTGACATAGAATTTTACGCCGCCTTCATTGATGATGGAAGCATATTTTGTGCTGGATACCTAAATGGTATATTTTATTTATTTATTTATTTTATAGCTTCACGCTGTATCCCGCATATAGCAGGGTAGGCAAAGGGAACCTGAGAACCTGGTGTTAAGGCAATCCGTTCACCACTTTTCGCTGATCTGAGGCATTGCGTGCTAAGTGGCGGAACGCCACGATTTTCCTTGTTACCAAACGCAAGAAATGAAATTACTAAACTTTTACATTTCCTGGAGTGATGTGATTACACACACTACCATGGTTTGACATCCATACTTATATAAAGTGAGTTATACGTTGCTAGGCAACGCGTCATTAACGCGTCAACGGGGACACTAGTATATATAGAAACTCTTTACAGGTACTTCCATATATAAGGGAGACAGTGGTAGTGCCTTCCAAGTCTTCCTACCGGATGAAGATAATAATGAAAATGGAAAAACAGGCGCTTATTATGTAAGAGGCATAGTTTCTCAAACCTCCTCCAAGCCGAACCCATCTGTACATGATTATAGTCAATTTGTGATATTTACTGACATAGTCGTGTACAGGCCTTGGATCGACGCGTATATAGAGGATGATGATTATTAACTTTAACTTCACGCTGTAACCCGCATATAGCACGGTAGGCAGAGGGAACCAGAGAACCTAGTGTTAAGACACTCCATTCTCTTTCAACAATTCCGTTCCCCACTTTCCGCCGAATTGAGGCATTGCGTGTTGAGTGGCGGAACTCAACGCCGCGCTTTGCCTTGTTACCAAACCCAAAAAATGAAAATACTAAATTTTATTATATTATATAATAAATTAATAAATTTATTTATTATATTATTAATTTATTTTATTATAATTTAATATTAAAATAAAATCTTTTTTTTTCTATATGCCCCTAACTCTTATAGGAAGGAAATTGTGGGGGTCACGACCCTTAACGAAATAGTTTATTTTCTAGGTATCTATAAAAATATTTATGAAATTTAAACAGAATATTATTCTTTAATTAGAATATCCTACTAATGCCGCCTTCGAAATATGTGCTAGAAATTACTTGATAATAGTTCTAGACAGATCGAAACATTTTAGTAGATTAGAGAGAGATTTTACTGTTATACCTCTACTAAAACCAAAAAATCAAAATCAAATAAATTTATTCAAAGTAAGAAGTTACAAGCTTCATTTTTTGAACGTCAAATAATTTACCACCGGTTCACTACATTTAATGCCTCAGACCTAAGAAGAACCGGCTATTTTTTTTTTCTTTTTTTTTCCTCAGTCACTTACCACGTACGTCTACCTACCGCGCCTACCTATACCGTCATCATCTACGTATTATTATTATAATAAAACCGAAATCGAACTCCTAACCACATTGGTACAGTGTAAGTTTCTATAAAACCTAACTACGCTTAATAAAACCTCTCATGGCATCGTTTCCGAGGTCAGGGACACGCGACATTGGAATGTAATATACTGGCGGTATGTACTCCTACTGCTACCATCAACGAGCTAGCTTATTACACGGTACGGATGTGGAGGCGACGGTGTGTGTGTTTTATAGTGACTTCAAATAATTATGATTTTATCGAAAAATTACGACTTTATATAAAATAAACTGAAAAGTTAAATTATACCAAATAACTCAGAAATGATGGGTAAGAAAAGTTCTCGAGTGGCGACCACGAACCGACCGACCGACGACCTAGTCCGGATTGCGGGAAAGCGCTGTATGCAGGAGGCATCCAGTCGTGCTACATGGCATTCTATGGGGGACAGTGGACATCTTCTGACTGACGATGACGACGACGAACTCAGAAATTTATCGTTAGATCTTAACTTCATTATAATTTTTATTTATTATATCATTTTTTTTTGTTTAATTATTATTATGCATGTAGTGCTAACCTATAATTAATTGTACAATTAGATTATTTTATGAATTATTGTAAAATATTTTATTTATTTTTTTTTGATACCACATTGGTGGCTTCAGCAAGGCACACAGTCCACCCGGTGGTAAGTGGTTGCCGTGGCCTATGGACGCTTGCAACATAAGGGGGGCATCACTTACGCGTTGCCGACCCTTCAAAAACCTATTTATTCCCCTTTTGAAGGAGACCACCCCCATGTGCAGCCCTCGGAAAGAAGAAACCTCCCAGCAGGGAATCTATTCCACAATTGGAGAGTCCATGGAATTTAATGTATACCTGCCGCTATAACAGCCTTAATAAATAAATAAAAGTAAAAAAAAATTCAGTTTAAATGGGACCACACATTCCTTTAATTTTTTGATAAATCATGTAAAGTCTATTTTAAATGACCGTGTCATTTAAAAAGTAAAACAAAAGGCAAATTGAGGCACAGTGACGCTTTAAGAATAATGACTAACTGTAAACGCGCGGTTTGGGGTTGGTTCGATTCCACGAGAAGTAAAGATTATTAAAATTATTTTCTGTTACAGTAAGCCCAACTCAGCCTTTAGGTTTCGCATATCAACAGAAAAAAGAAGAACATGAGTTTTATTTGCTAGTTTCTCTCTTAATTCTCTCTCTGTGCTTCACAAAAAAATGGGTTAGCTGTAAAAAAAACATATCTATATTATATAACTAGCAGTAAAATCTGCCAACAAAATATGACACGAGAGAGGTAAAACTAAAGGTAAAAATAAAAGGACGCTTTTATACAAAAAAAAAAATTTACTATTACCAACGCTACTGCACACTTCCCATCCACATCCTTAGTAAATGAACCTAATTCTCATTTATATTTATAATAATCAAAATAACATCGCGATAATTCTTGCCTGTCGTAGCGCAGAGGCACAAGCGTGCGACTGTAAACGCGGCGAGGTTGTGGGTTCGATTCCCACTCCAGGAAATGTTAGTATTTTCATTTCTGGGTTTGGCTAAAGGCAAAAGCGCGGCATTGAGTTTCATACTTGGCACGCAATGCCTCAATTCAAAACTTGAAAGTGGGGGAACGGAATTGTTGCAAAGAGAACGGAGTGTCTTAACACTGAATTCTGCCTACCCTGCTATATGCGGGATGCAGCGCAAAGTTAAAAAAATAGTTATATTTTCAAGGAATATCCTTTTCGTACCTTATAGTATCTAGTTCGCGTTAAATTATCGTTACACGTTTAGCTTTCCCTCAACTGCCATAATGTCGTGAATAAAATTAACTTTGTATACACCGTGAGCCTATTTTACCAGAGTAGCTGTAGTATACAGTAATTTACTATAATGTTTATAGTAATTTACTGTAATGTGTGTCGTTTTGCTAATGTATTTGAAGTAGGTATTTGTAGTATGTTTTTTTTATTTAGTTCAGTTATTCATTATAACACGCCCTTTTTTTGGACTGGACAGAGAAAATTTATTGATAAATCACTTTTTAAAGACCTTACTTAACGACGAACGGAGTGTTTTGACACTTTGACAACTCTGCTTTGCTATACTATTTCAATAAATCTGTAATAGACATTAATAAGTTGTTAAGTCGACATCCATATACATTTAATTTTAATAATATAAGCTAATATCTATTTATATACTAAATAAATTATATATAAAAAAAACCGAAGAAAATACTTTTAAGAAAAAAAAGTTAAGCAATACCTGTTAATTAACTTAACAAACAATAAAAATGACTGCCAAAACTAAAATATTAATTTTGTATTGCTAAACTCCTGTAAAGACTTTAAAGCAATTTATATATGTACGAAACACCTAGCAAGAGTAGTTATTTAATGACAGGCGCAGTATTATTTTATTTACTTTTATTTTCCTTCTCTAGTAAGCAGTGCAGCAGAGCAGCGTTGAGTTACGCTGTAAATCAATAAGCAAGAAGCACAAGTGTGTGACTGTAAACGCGAAAGGTTGTGGATTCAATTGATCCAAGACCGATCAATTCCTCGCTCTGGTAACAAGGCAAAGTGCGACGTTAAGTTCCGCCACTCAGCAATGCCTTAATTTGGCGGAAAGTGGAGAACAGAAATGTTAAAACAGAGAACGGACTGCCTTAACACTAGGTTATCTACTTCTAAAAAAGAAGCTAAAAATTATTTCACATAAAAACAGTAGCTACTGAGTTGTCTTAAACATTAACATCAAAGCCTCTTAATACCGGAAGTGCCTTTCCGTAACGACATGTGGAGGAAATCGACTCTCTCAGTAACTCATGCTTGTAATTACCTCCGCTACAGATGGGAAATATTTAAATATACATACATATTGTACATATATAGGGGCTGTTTTTATGTGAAATCTATGAAAAGTGAAAATATTTTGATTCAATATTTTTTTTTCCGTATAATAGAGTTGTGAGAGAGAATGTAGTGTTAAAACTCTCCGTTCTCAATTTTTTGCTTGAAATCGAGACAGTGTATGTTGAGCATCGCGAATGAACGCTGTTGATGTAATGTATTTTAATATATAGGTAGATAAATAATTATTTTACTAACTCCAATCGAGGTGTAGAGGCACAAGCGTGCGACTGTAAAAGCGAGAGGTTGTGGGTTCGATTCCCACTCCAGGAAATGGAATTTTTGACATGTAACAAGTGTACATTTTTCAACTTCACATCTGCATAGCAATTTAGGCTAGACTAATCTTCTTTATATATAAAAATGAATGTTTGTCTGTATGACAACGACGAACTTAAAAACTACTGTACTGATTATAATGGAAATTGGTATTTATATGTATTTTTCCACGGAGAAGGTTTATATAATATGCTCCTTGATGCCACTCGCCACCAGGAGGCGCTGCAGAGTAGCAACTTCTGCCCCGTTCAACCGATTGTAATGAAAATCAGTATGAGATGTATTTTTACACATAGAAATATATATAAATGAATGTTTGTCTGCCATTTCTTAAATTGTCATCGATTTCTTAAATTTATTTTAGTTGTTAACGTAGCAACTGCACAACTTATGCGGTACAAATACAGTCAGGAAATGTAATATTTTCATTTCCTGGGTTTTATGACAAGGCAAAGCGCGGCGTTGAGTTTCGGCACACAGCACGAGTGCCGGAACTCAACGCCGGCTTTGCCTTGTTACCAAACCCAGGAAATGAAAAATTCCAATTCCTAAAGTGGGAATCGAACCCACAACCTGTCGCGTTTACAGTCGCACGCTTGTGCCTCTGCGCCACGACTACGTTATATAATGAACTAGTATGTTCATAATCCTTTAAAATCTATTCTATAATTAATACGTTATCACGAAAATGCTAACATATCGTGATTGATGTCGTTATATAAAATAAACGCATAATCTAGTATCGACAGTAATTTGCACTCGTTAATTGAATTTATGAGTATCGCGCATTTAGAGTTAAATTAGTTATAAATTTCAGTTATTATTTAAATAGAGATTAAATGCATATAGATATGCAGATACTGACGCAGTACTGGCGCAGTGGGGCTATATCAGTCTGAACACGGTTAGAGCTTCAAATTTGAATTGGGGAATGGTCATAAATAATGCTAATAAAAAAATAAGCTTTGACAAGAGTATAAAAATTTCGACAATTATTATTTTTTTTAACTTCACGCTGTATCCCGCATATAGTGCATATAGCAGGTTAGGCAGAGGGAACCAGAGAACCTACTGTTAAGACAGTCCGTACTCTTTCAACAAATCCGTTCCCCACTTTCCGCCAGATTGAGGCACTGCGTGTTGAGTGGCGGAACTCAACGCCGCGCTTTGCCTTGTTACCAAACCCAGAAAATGAAAATACTTCATTTCCTGGAGTGGAAATCGAACCCACAACCTGTCGCTTTACAGTCGCACAATTGTGCCTCTGCGCCACGACAGGCCTTTCTGCGCCACGACAGGTGAAAAATTTCGACAAAGTTGGATAAAAACATGTGGCTTATTTGGTGTTGGATTGACGCTTTAATTTTTTTAAATACATTTATAAATTATATTAAAATGGCATAATATTTCCGTCGCTGCGCAGTGATAGCGTCTGATTGCAAACATAACGCTACTGGTTGTAGTTTCGATTTCCACTCGAGGGAATAATTATATTCGAATTAATTTCATTCATATAGTAAGTCGTAAAGAGAGTAAAATTTCGCCACTTAAAATGCAATATCTAAGGCGAAAAGTGAACATTGAAGTGTCTTGACACTATGTTATAGATAATTTTAAATGTTAGAAACAATTGTATATTCTTATGTCAATATTTGCAGTTTCACATTTTAACCAACGTAGTCAGAGAGCTCAGCTCTCTGCCCGAGATCAAAACATTGCGGGTTCGATCTCCACTCAGGACAATACTTACATTTAAAATTTACTCTGGTAAAAGAAAGCGATAAAACAAAAAGGTCTCAATTCCTTGTTATGCGAGAAAAAATATATTATATTATTTTCATTATATTTAAAGAGTTAATTCTGAACCAACTACTAAAAAGGACTATATTTTTATGTGTTTTATAATGCTTATTGTTGCTGTAAATTAATTATAAAATTTTATTTGAAAAGAGCAACTGTTGAGTTTCTTGCCGGCTCTTCTCAGCAGAACTGCCTTCTGAGCCGGTGGTAGCTTCCGTTAGGACTGACACGACTGACCAAATTTAATGATTTTTTTTTTCTATGATAGCTAGTGTGTCTGATGTGGCAAGTAGTTTTTGAGTTATTCGTAATAATATTTCTTTTTAGTGTATTTTATTTGAAATTGGTTGTTGTTGTTGTTGGTAAAATTGTAATTATTAATCCAGGAAATACAAAACAGTAATTGGGCCATGTTTATTTAACAATACTTGCTAAGTATGTTATTACGGAAAAGCTTTTAAAGGCCATAAAAGTTAGAAAAAATCGCTTTGGGCTATTTGACGTGAACGATGTTGGAACTTCGAGAACAACACAATATGTATATTTATTTTAGAATATAATTTATAAATAAAAAACAGATTTATACTTTATACTAGCTGTTGCCCGCGGCTGCGCTCGCATGATCAATGGTAGGCCAAACTGCATACATAGCTTTATGTGTCTCGTGGCTCATCTATGCGGTTAGCAAGTGATGTAGCTCTTCGCACATATGCTTGACTTCTATGTCAGTTTGGTTATCTTCTCCTTGGCTTTATAAATTTATATAATTTTAGCTCTAAATACTAAACTAATTCACTAATTTACAAAAAAATTATAAATGTCAGTTTGTACGCAGAAGAAATTAACGACATATGTACTGTTGTCAAATATTTATAGTGCCTTTAGATACTGCATAGCGAAATCGAATAATAAAAAAAATGTATTAATTAAAAAATCAAATATAAATAGAATGTATCCTTTGTCCTTTTTTATACCACAAAGAATATTCTCTATGGTATAAAAAAGGACATAGACACATATGTATACAAAGTTTGATGATAATTGGTTCAGTGGTTTTGGCCTGAAAACATAACAAACAAACTTACATAATATTAGTAAGGATAAATAAAAAAACAGATCACTACAACGCGATGTCTTTAGCAATGTATGTATATGTCACTTTATATAAACTTGGATGTCAAATCATGGTATTGTGTGTAACATTTATTTTATTAATTTAATATACTTTTTAGGCATAATTTAAAAAAAATATTAGCATTCTGCACTCCTTCTCTACATAAACTATAAGTGTGCCAAGTTTCATGCTCCTCCGTCCACGTAATTTTCGTGAAAAGGGGTACAAAGTTTTTCCTTCACGTATGTATATATATATATATACCTAATATGAACCTGAAATAAAATAAGCGCAATTAGTCAGTCATATGACATTGCCTTGCTATTAAAATCTAAAAATGATTCAAAAATATTTTTAATATTTTAAAGTGTTTATCACACACTTGGAAATTAATATATTTACGGTTTAGTACTTTTTTTTTACTTCACGCAGCATCCCGCATATAGCAGGGTAGGTAGAGGGAACCTGAGAACCTAGTGTTAAGACACTCCGTTCTCTTACAACAATTCCATTCCCCACTTTCCGCCAAATTGAGGCATTGCATGTTGAGTGGCGGAACTCAACGCCGCGCTTTGCCTTGTTACAAAACCAAGGAAATGAAGATACTAACATTTTCAAGAGTGGGAATCGAACCCACAACCTGTCGTGTTTACAGTCGCAGGCTTGTGCCTCTGCGCCACGACAGGTGTTCAAAGTTTTAAGTTTTTATAAGGGTTTAGTACTTTTTGCATGTAATAGTAACAATCACTCAGTGTAGAATACAACTGGCGCGGGGTCCATAGAAAATGAGAATGGTGATACTTTTAATTAAATGCACTTAACTATGAATAACTTCAAAAGTACTTGTCAGATTTTAACAAAATTTAAATAAGACCACATC